>JANHZT010004735.1:0-23564 GCA_032468215.1 Stegonotus admiraltiensis | reverse complement strand
ATTTTATTCTTGAAACTGATTGTAATTTTATTTCACCGCCATGAGTCCTTTTGGAGAATGGCGGTCTATAAATCAAACAAACAAACAAACAAACAAACAAATTTCTCCCTTATAACATTACTGTTATTTTTATTATTTTGATTTCTACTGCTGCTTATAATTTTAGCATGTTGTAACTTAGCCAGAGTCTTCTGAGTTAGGCAGCCTATAAAATCTGTAAAACAAAATGAATGAATAAATGTTCTGTATTTTAAAATTGCTAAATTATTTGTTAGCTATACAATCATGTTTAATGTGGGTATATGCTTTTCTATGCATACAGATTGATTTTATTCCTGCACTGAGCAGTGGGACTGGATTTGATCACCTAAATTACTTTCCAATTTTTTGTTTCACGCAAAAACTAAATATGGAACATGCCTACCTCTTTGTCAGAAAGAAATGGCCTACTGTTTTGAGATATTTTCATCTAAGTGAATTGAAATTTGGCAAGAATTATAACAAAAACGCTAAAAGTATTCTTGCTATTTGAAAAATCTTAAATATATATAGAGAGAGACATTTTTCAAAATTTAAATCCACTGATTAAGTCTTCATGGCCTGAAAATCTGAAATGTGATACATATTTACTCAAAGACATTCTCTTTACTAAAGAAATGTTAAATAAAACAGTTGTAACTCTCCCTCCCTCCCTCCCCCTTTCTTTCAGACAATGCTACATAGCTAAGTTATTTCAACATCATAAGCAAAGCCCAAATTAGGTATTCCTGTAGCTGGAAAAGAAAAAAAAACTGATGTTGGAACATCTTAAAAATGGACTGTTTATAAAGGCCAACAATATGGAATTGCACATTGCAACAGAATGTTGAGCTGTACAAGATTTCTTATTACCTCATATTTGAATAAATTTTAGGGAATTTCCATTGATAGCCTGAAATACACATCTCTCTTTATGGAATACAAGGTGAATTAGCACTGCATTAAAATAGGTCTTGTAAAGTGACTCACCAAAATACTAAACATATTTTCACATGTCCCAGAAAGCTGAAGTTTGATCAGCAAACCTGTCACCTTTTTTTAAGGCTGACATCTGATTAGAGCAAATGAATATTTGCTCCTAAAAAAATTCATATTGTTTATGTTGGAATAATCAAATCTCTGTATAATACTTACTGTGCTTATTATCCTTTCCAAAAGGTATCAAGAATTGGATGCCAATAAAAGCCTTCTAGACAATTTGAAAGGGAAGGTTGTCATTGAATATCCAACTCTGCATGTGGTATTGCGGAAATTCACAACAGATATGCTGATTCTTGGCCAGAATGTAAACAAAGGTATTTGTTGTATATTCTAAATAATATCTGATGCAGTGAATAGACATATACTTAGGTAGTGATCTATGAATGTCATAATCATATGCAGCAGACACATGATTGGCATATATGTTTATTCTTTCTACTTAAATTTCATGTAACTTAATTGTTGCAATAACTCACTAGAACATTTTCCCCCTATTTGCTCATTTATTTTGTGGGAAATATATCAAGATGTTACAGTTCTGATTTCTAAGTAACTGAATTTTATAGGATAAATGCCTTACAAGTATTCTTCCAGATAATGCTGTAGTGTAGCACATGTTTTAATATGCAGTTTTCCAGAACAAAGGACCCAGTTTTCCAGAACAAGTGATTAATTGAAAGTCTATGTACTACACAGAGCTTCAAATGTTCAAATTATGTCTGGATATAAATTCTGCTTCGTGTAGGATGAAACCATTAAAGTCCAGTTGAGAACCCGGGGTGCCTTCAAGGGCTATTAAACTTTAATTACCAGGGATGCTCATAACAGTTCAGCAATTACTAAAAGGCCTTGCCCATTAATTTTTTAAATAAAAGTTGAAAACTAGTAGTGCAGAATTAGTGTGATGGAATGAATAAAATATATGTATTCTGTGACATCCTGTCATATGATCTCTCAGACATATAGACTGCATTTGTCGTATAATCTGAGGCTGAGAAAGAGCTGGGGGATGAAAAGTAATGTTTTTTTATAGACAGGAAGGAAAGTTGACATGAGCAAGAAGGGGGCAGGAAGTTACTACTGTTGGAATTGGAATTGGTGAGAGAAAAGAAAAATGGGTAACACAGAAGGTATTCAATTCAATTCAGTTGGTACTCAAACTTCCTTGGTTCCCAGCATTCCTAGTAGTTTTCAAACTGTTTTTCATGACATTCCATGGTTCCAGAACAAACTCACCAACTGTTCCATTTATTAATAACCTGTTTTCCCCAAAATAAGACATCCCCTGATAATAAGCCCAATCGGGCTTTTGAGCGCATGGCAATAAGGCCAAGTGCTTATTTCAGGGTTCAAAAAAATATAAGACAGGGTCTTATTTTCAGGGAAACACGGTAGCAACAGGATAGCAATAGTATTTTAGGCTTATACACCACCCATAGTGCTTTACAGCACTCTGGGGGGTTTACAATGTAAAAACATTATTTGCATATTGTAAATAATTTATTAAGTTGTAAAATATCCTGTGACACCCCTGTGAATTTTCTTCAGTGCTCCAAGTCACCATAGAGCACAGTTCGGGAATCATAGGGCTAGGACACAAAGAAATAGGCAGTCTGGAGCTGCTGAAGAGTTATATATTGCAAGGTGACTGAAGAGCACCAAAAAAGATCATCAAATTGTATTTGAATTTGATAAGATTGAGAAAATTTTATGGATTTTCCATTAGTTTCCTGAAATACACTTCTATCTTTATGAAATAAAGGTGAATTAGCACTATGCAAAGGAAGAAAATGGTACAGCATAGGATCTATCTAACCAGCACAGATATCCAGAGAGAAAAGAAGATGCAAAGGCACTAAAAAGATAAAAGTTATGTTAGCTGTAAGAGATTTCCAGTAAGTTTTAAGGATAGTTATCGGTTAACTGTGAAAAATTTAGCAGCAACATATTTTAGGGAAAGCTCACTCTTTTGAACAGTAATGGTACTGTTGCCAGCATATGGTGAATCTCTGAATTCTCATAAATTATTCAACAGCAGAAGCCAGAAGATAAGGGAGTTAAATTTTGTTTGGATGCTGAACCCCACTTGTATTGCTATCCAGTTGAAAGAATAAAATTTACAGAAAAACCAGTCTATTTTTGATACACCATATATTAAAAAAAAAAAACTGACTCAGTTCAGAAAAAAAAGCCGTTGTATGCTTTTCTTTTTCTGATCAATCCAGTACATTTCTGGTGTATAATTATTAAGATGTTTCTTGATGGAATTATCAAGATGTTGGTGACATTCTAGTTTTTATTCTGTTTCTCAGTGCTCATTATTTCCTGTAAGTTTTTCATTAGTTCTGTTTCGGTAAAATAAGTGGTCCTTACTAGGGAGTGTGGATTCCTCTCTATATGTAAAATTACTTGACCTCATTTGAGCAAGAGTTAATAATGCTATGAAAGGAGAATTGGGGTAAGCTGGAATGCATAAGGAGCCAGGTGATGAGCACATCAGGAAATGAGTGGTCACACTATGACATCAACAGCCAGGCATTAGGCAGTCCTGATTACAATATCTTTGGCTCCTATTCCACAGCACTCTGTTGAAATATTGAAATGTGCAGAGATATCAGGACTCAACAGTTTTCTGCATGAATTAGAAATCTAAGAAAATCCTTAATGCAATACCACTGAGAAAATTATTTTATTAGCTGTTATAAAAATTGCATATGTTGCTTTCTTAATACTTGTAGTGAAACATAGTCATGTCATAATGTCTGATTTCTGTGACATTTTGCCACAAAGGTATTGCCCTGAAAGAAAAGCAATTTTAGATGACCTCTTAAGGAAAAATAACAAAAGAAAGTAATTCTGTGCAATGTCCCCAAATTGGCAGGCCAAACACTTTTATTTCAGCTGAAATAACTAGAGATTTCCCTCAGTCATAAACCTGTGGAAGTGATTCTCTCAGTACATGTTTGTGCATATTTGTACGTACGTCCATCTGTCAGAAATGAGGAACCCTTTTATGTCATCCACAATTATTGTTGGGGGGGGATATTTCTATCAGATAAATACTTAACATTTTAAATCTACCTTTTTGTCATTCCAAAACACAAGGCAGTGTGTTGCACACTGGGTTTCTGATGGACTGCGTTCTTCTCAAATATGGAGATGCCTCATAGCAGATAACCATATCTCATTGGACCTGCTGGAACAGAGACATTATTTTTCCCTTACTGACTTCTCAACTGAGGACACCAGAATTCCTACATCACATGTTAATAGTTTCTGTGGGAGAAGCATAAAGGGCATATGTTCCATTTCATATTTCTTTACTTTGGTTATAGGAATAGTTTTACCAGCAAAATAAAGAGTGGGAAAATAGGACTGTAAAAATAGAAAAAGCTCTTTTTTCCATGCCTCAAAAGTATTCTTTAGATCTTCCATTTAGATGACGGGAATCAGTGCTCAGTTCTCATTTGACTTCAAGACAAGTTGCCATAGTGATGTTGGGATGAGGATGAGGATGAGGATGATGCCACCAAAACTTGTTGGGGAACAATCCCACAAAAGGCAAGAAATTTTTCCCTGTGCAAGAAACAGAAAAGAAAGGAATCTCTTTATAGTTTAAAAGCTTTTGTCAAGATTTTTGCTTTGAAAGTCTGTCTTTACCTGCAATCCTACTGAAGTATTCTTTAGACAAGGAACAGGGAAAGCACTGCTGGGTTTGATTTCTGGATTTTTAAAACTTCTGTATAATAGCTCTCCTTTGAGTGACATGACTAGGGGAAAAAAGGAGGGTGGGCTTAGAATGAAAGAATTGGCAACATTCCAAGGTGCTGGCCCATCTCCCATAGGACTCCATTAGGGGATTGTTTTGATTTTTTCCCCTCCTCAGCAGTTGTACAGACCTGGCCCATTTTCAACTCAGTCTTTATTTTGGAGAATTCAGCCCCCAGACCAAGTTTCTGTTCATGCTTCAAAAGGCAGAGTCCTGAGCCCCTTTACATAATTGCTCTCCATCACTCCTTGGGTTAGAAAAAAAAAATAAAAAGGAAAAGCATGCTCAGAAATGTTCTATTCCGCAACTATCTTGGCCATTTTTTTCACAGTAGACATCCTTTCCCTTGAAGTAGATATGTGGTCTCTGTAGTGGCTGAAAGGAATAGAGTATCTGATTATGTGGTGAAGTGCATAATTTAAGCTAATTATTTGAAATGATCCATTTTCTCTAAACACCTCTAGAAAGCCTTCTTGATGGAAACGAAACATGAGAAAATGTACCTGCAGACTTTCTTAGAAAGAGAAATAACTCCTTTTCCTTTTTCAAGCTTTATTTAAGATTAGCATGGAAGCTGAAGCTCCCATTAGATTTTGGAAGCAATTATTCAGCTGTAAATAAATAGCTTCCCATTTTAGAAAAATAAAGGGGAAGGTTTTTATTTTTACCGTATCTGTGAATAATGTGTCATTCTGATAATATGCATTTTTTATGCCTTGATTGTTGGAAACTCGAAATGAGAAAAAAATAATAATTTTGTTCTGCTGCAAAAAATTGACACAATATCATAAAGGCTTACTTTCATAATCACATCAAATTTATTTAGGTTTTTTTTCAGGTTCTCCTTTTTAATTACAGGTAGTCCTTGAATTTACAACCATTCATTTACTCACAGTTCAAAATTGTAACAGCACTGAAAAAAGCAACATGTAACTTTTTGGGCCAACCTATTTAATAGTTTTAATATGGTTTTAATTTTTGTATTATATGTTTTCATCTGGCTGTTCACCACCCTGAGTCCCACTGGGAGAAGGGTGGTATACAAATTTAAATAATAAATAAATAAACTGGTTTTCACATTTAACAATTGTTGCAGCATCCCATGATCAGAGTTGAGATGCTTGACAACTAGCATGTATTTATGATGGCTACAGTGTCTCAGGGTCATGTGATCACTTTTTGAGACCTTCTAAATGCATAGTCAATGGAGAAGCCAGATTCTCTTTAACAAATGCAGTGATTCACTTAACAACTGTGATAAGAAAAGTTGTAAAATGGGGCAAAACTCACTTAACAACTGTCTTGATTAGCATACATTTTGGGCTCAGTTGTGGTCATAAGTCAAAGACTACCCATATCCAACTATACCCTAGGTCCTTTGATTTTATGGTGCAAAGATTCTGCTTCTACATCAATAAAACAATACAGTAGCTGGGTTCACTACTGTGTAGAGAGAAGAGAAATCAGAACTTCTAAATCTCTGGAAATAGTAGCGCATAATTTATACATGCCTCACTGCAAGAAGAATCAGGAAATAATGTAAATAAAGGACAGAATTGGGCCATGAAAACCAAAATGCTAATCTTTCTTGAACTAGATAAATATTTTAAAGCCACTTGGATCAAGTCATCTCCATTAAGATTTTTTTTTGTATTCCAAGATTTCAAGGCTTCTGTAGCTAAACCACTTTGAAATTAGGCAAGTTAGTTAATAAAATCACTGCCAGAAGTGGTATCATATTCTTTATTTCCAGGCATTTTTTGCCAGTAGAATATACAGTAAGAAAAAAAAAGTGCTCCTGAGGTAATATCAGATCAACATATAGTCTCTTTCAGCAAGCCTTCATATCTTCCATTTCTTTGAGCAGAAAGAATTCTGCTCAAAATTCTGACAGAATAGGAGACTAAATAGACAAGTATCAATCTCAAATGAATGAAAGGTCATTTTCTGAATAATGATCCAAATCACCCTTCCATCTGGGGCTAAAGTTGAAATTCAATGTGATTCTGAAATTCCGATCATTAGGATTCACATCACAGAAGTTTTTGACATTAAAGCCTGAGTTCAGACACCAAATATCAGATTATCAGAATAAATTGCAAGAAAAGGAAATACCAGGTTTTCTCTGGCACAGTAATCTTATTTAGTTTTTGTCCTAAATGTCATAACTATATCTCACAGAACTTCTGCCCAGAACCTTTCCAGCATACATAATAATATGAGAGGGGAGGAATCATCTTGGATGAAATAATTAATAATATTTTTTTAGAACTTAAAACAAATAGTAAAAGGATTGCTGATCTTTATCAAAAATAGATATCCTTTTCATGAAGCCTGACCAAGCCCACAGAATATCTACCACTACTTTGGTGTTATTACTTTCTGACAGTTCCATTGCCAGAAGCATTCTGACCCATAGAGTAGAGGATGAGTGAGTTCCTAGAAATCAGCTCTTAAGGAACTGCTGTCAATAATTAGGGGCATTTGATTATTGGCGCAGATTTGATTTTGGGACGGGGTTGACATATAGTATCTATATATTGCTAAAACTCTTGTGTCTCTAATTTTCAATTGAGCAAAACAGCGCATCATAGGGCAACAATTTTTGGACCAAGCTACTTTTAGAATGTGTCTAAAATCTGGGACTCGGTACTCCCCTGGGGCTGAAATTTTTAAAAATTGTGGCAGCTTCCCACAAGCCAGAGCAGGAAATGTGATTGTCATTTCCAAATTACCTGACAGTATTCCACAATTCATTGGGGAAGCCAGCAGTCTAAACTCAGTTGTGATCGCTCATGTCCCTGCAAGCTTTCAAAAGTGTGAGAAGTGAAGCAAGGGTGCAGCACAGGTTGGAGAAGTGCATGAGGATGTCCTGTTGTTCAGGACGGTGCATGAAAGTGTGTGAGTGGCCAGCATGAATGTAGGGGGACTGGGGAATGGTGTACAGGTGGGGGAGACTTACCCAAGCAACTTGTAACCTGCCCTGCAGCTTCCCCATTGACTTTCTCCCTGCAATCTGCCCACAAGCAAAATCAGTGGGGAAGACTGCAGGAAATTGCAAGTTTAAAGCCAGTAGGCAAGTAAGTGGCTACTGCCACGTAGTGGAGGGAGCAAGGGAGTGCACAAGAAGTGTGACAAGGATTGGGGAGGGTGTGCAATGGGTAGAGCCAGGGAGGTTACCTGAGAAGTGTGGCAAGGATACAGCATAGATCGGGGGGGGATAGGGCAGGGAGGGAGTATAAGGATGTTGCATGGGGTTGTGTGACTGAGCAGAGGGGCTAGTGCACAATTATTATTTAGCTGAAACAATGACCCAAATAGGTTGTATAGTTCATTCTGTTTTTTCTTCTGTTCCCCATTTTGTTAGTTTTAAGACATTAACATGCACCCCTAGATTAAAGATTTGAAACTATCTTAATGGATCAGAGGATAACAGAACCTTTTTTTTTTACTGTTAGCAATGTTTTTACAGGTAGTCCTCATTTAGCAAACACAATTTGGAACAAGCAACTCAGTTGTTAAGTGAAGTGGTCGCTAAGTGAAACAGCAACTGTGCTTATGATCTTACTTCAGCTTTCCTTTGTTTTACAGACCTAAGAAGGGCTTATATGTAAGGATGGGTCCCAAAGTTACTTCTTCATCATCATCTTAACTTTGAAGAGTTGTTGTGCAAGGCACTTGTTAAATCAGGGCTACCTGTATTATTTTGAGGACTATAATTTTATAGCAAATCCAGAATTTCTGCACCTTGTGGCAAGCTATTTATCAATAATGGTGTGCTTATAGATAGGCACATTAGCAACTAGATTGAGTAAATAACAAAAACTGTATAAATATATTTCTTTTTCCCCTTTAGAAATCAATACGTCTAATGAAGACATGATTAAGGAAGATTCTTCTGAGGAAGAAGGGGAAATCCATGATAGCTCCTGAAGATATCAGTGGAATACAAATTGGAGTATTTTATATTACATGTATCATTTTGAGGAAATATTCAGCAAATATATTTGTTTTGAATGTTATTTTTTATATTTAAAAAAATCAAAATCTATAATCACTGAAAAACAGTACAGACTGAACAAATTCAATAAATATTAAAGGATCAACTGTACAATAGAATTTTATAGAATTTGCAAGCTTGCTTTATTTTCATTTCTTGATCTCAGTTAGTGTAAATATTTGTTGTATTTTCATGTCCCTAACCAACATAGCTTCAAGTTCTTATAGACATATCATAAATATGTTAAAGAATGAGGTAGACATCACATCTCTATTTTCAAGCACTTGTTAACTATTCCATAAAGTTCTATCATTTATGGTTTTCATCACATTCAAACATTCAGTCAGCTTTTAGATTTTCTTTGTACTCCTTTTCTGTATGCTTAAACCATGTATTCAAAACAAACCTTTTTTTAAAGTAGATATTCACCAAGATATTTCTAAATGGCTCAATCACTTCTCTACTTTCATTTCTCATCCATTCATTCACATCACCTAATAGAATATTTTTCCTGTCGATTGCATTAACTCAATATTGCACATTTTTTTCACAAATATTTCCATTAATAAAGCCATTCCTGAGAGCAAAACATGCATCAACCCACAATCATCCCATTGATACTCTTTGACATATCTTTTAATTCATAATTCTTTTTGTAATTAACAGATTAACAGAGTTGGACCTTGTGGGTCATCTAGTCGAACCCTCCGCCCAAGCAGGAGACCCTACAGCATTTCTGACAGATGGCAGTCCAGTCTCTTCTTGAAAGCTTCCAGTGATGAAGCTCCCGCAACTTCTGAAGGCAGCTTCTGTTCCTTTGGTTGGTTGCTTTCGCTGTCAGAAAATTTATTCTTATTTTTAGGTTTAATCTTTCCTTGTTCAGCTTCCATCCATTATTCCTTGTCTGGCCTTCAGGTGCTTTGGAAAATAGCTTGACCCCCTCCTCTCTATGGCACCCCTCAAATATTGAGAGACTGCTATCATGTCTCACCTGGCCCTTCTCTTCACCAGACTAGCCATGCTCAGTTCCAGAGATTATTATGTAAGAAGATCCACACTTCTTAAGGTTGCCAAGGTAGAGAAACACTAACTCAGAATACCTCAAAATACCTTTTGGAAGTGAACTCACTTGAACTAATAACTCACATCTTACATTATCACATACATCTCTCCTGTCTATTCAGTTTCACTCCACAAAATTAACTATTTTCAATTCAAATCTATTGTATCTTTCCCCTTGCTTCTTGTTTCACATACCCACAATTTATCAATTTTTAAATTTTATTTTATGAATTACCATATTTTTTGGAGTATAAGACGCACTTTTTCCCCCCAAAAAAGAGGGTGAAAATGTGAGGGCGTCTTATACTCCAAATGAGCCCTGCCCAGCTTCTCAAACAGGTTCCAGAGACTGAAAAAAGCTTCAGAAAAGAAGCTTCAGAAAAGAAGCCCCCAAACACAGCTTCAGAGGCTTTTTTTTCTGAAGCTCTGTTTCAGAGGCAGGAAAAAAAGTTTTTTTCTGAAAAGGAGTTTCAGAAGTTTCAGAGGCAGAAAAAAAAGCAAGGCACAGAGCTCACAACCAAGGAACCTGTTGCTAAAATTCACTTCTGGGAACAGCTGATTGGGGGTATTCTGGGAGGCTGATCCACTTGCCAATCAGCTTTTTTCTTATTATCCTCCCCAAAAACTAAGGTGTGTCTTATACTCCGGTGCATCTTATACTCCAAAAAATACGGTATGTTTCTCCTGTATTCCATGTTACAATCTTCCACATGCCTTAAGGAGTTAATATTAACTGTTCCTATCCATCATATCTTTGATCAACTGAAGCTTTCACATAATACTTTTTAATAAGATAGAGAAGACCAAGGGTTCCACATGCAGCATGCCCTACTAACAGTAAGGACGGCACCATTGAACTTTAACATATTTTAGTTAGTAATTCACAAGCACATCCAGTTTTACTCCCAAGAAAGTTCTAGCTATTTTAAAGAAGGTATAGGATACCCATATTGGCAGAACGAACAAAAAGGAAAAAATGTGACACTTCATTTTTTCAAGGTCAAATTGTTGCCATTTGTTGTGGCAAACATATTTACCACAGGACATTTTGGGGGTGGGGGAATGTTATTGAGGATCATGATTCAGAATCTAGTTAATCCATTTGTTGCCTTTGTTGTTGTTCTCGGGTCATTTGTTGTTGATGTACCAGCTTTGGAATGTAGGGAAGGAACCTAGAATAGCTGGAAAAATCTAAACAGCTCTAATTATTTGCAAAGGTATGATACTGAACTACTAAACAAGTTCAATCATTCAGCTTAACACTGGCATGTCTCTGAGGTAATGACCTATAGCTACAGTACTTAAATGTTACTTTTTTTTTTAGTCACTGGCTATCACATAAATTCATGGAGTTATAGGATATCTTAATGATATGGTCATCAAAATAACTTTAAAAAGGTGTTGAGATCCTAGAAAGAGTGCAGAGAAGAGCAACAAAGATGATAAGGGGTCTGGAGGCTAAACCATATGATGAACGATTGATGGAACTTGGTATATTTAACAAAAAGAAGGATTGGGGTGATATGATAGTGTTCCAATATTTGAGGGGCTGCCACAGAGGAAAGGGTGTCAGTCTATTTGGAAAATGGGTCTTGGCCTGAGCTCAGGACAAGATTTACAGGTAGTCCTTGACTAACGACCACAATTGAGCCTAAATTTATGTTGTTAAGTGAGTTTTGCCCTATTTTGTGACATTTCTTGCCACCATTGTTAAACGAATAACTGCAGTTGATAAGTTGTTAAGTGAATCTGGCTTCCCCATTGACTTTGGATGTCAGAAGTTCACAAAAGGTGATCACATGACTTTGGGACACTTCAATAGTCATAAGTATGTACCAGTTGTCAAGCACCTGAATTTTGATCACATGAGCATGGGGACACTGCAAATGTAACTGTGAAAAACGGTCATAAGTCACTTTTTTCAGTGCTGTTGTAACTTTGGTCACTAAATGAACTGTGATAAATCAAGGACTACCTGTAATGAGTGGAAGATAATTAAAGAGAGATCTAATCTAGAACTAAGGATAAATTTCCTAACAGTGGAGCAATTGGAATGGCTTATCTCTAAAAGTTGTAGGTGCTCCATCATTGGAGGTTTTCAAGAAGAGACTAAGTAGCCAGAATGGCATAGGGTCTCCAGCTTGAATCAGACTAGAAGTTCTCCAACCTTCTTATTCTATGTTCTAGTCATAACCTATTCCATGCAAGTTTCCCCACAGCATGTCTAATACATGCTCAACCTCTTTTTGATGACCTCCAGGGAAGGAGAACTCACCACTGATTCTACTTCTACAGTTATAGTTCTGGTCTTGCACTCGGGAATAGAATGTAAATCCACTCCCTCTGCAATATGCTAACTCTTAAGATATTTGAAGACTGCTATTGTTTCTTCTTTCAGCCATCTCTACTATAGAATAAAGATGCCCAGGTCTTTTAACATCTTCATAGGGCTTGATTTACATTTTGGTCCTTTTTTTCAACTTACTCCATTTTCTCAGACTTTTTAAAACAAGGGTGCAAGAACTGGTGCACTCAAATCAGGGCAGAATGGAGTAGAACAATTACTTTCTGTGATTTAGGCTCCAGTTAATGTATCTCAGGATATTGTTAGCCCTTTCAGCATCTGCATCCCTCTGTTAGCTCATATATTGCTTGTGGTTAACAAGAATACCCAGATCCTTTTCTATTAAACAAATACCAAACCGAGTCTTGCTGATCTTACACGTGTGCCTTATATTTTTCCTGTCTAGATGCTGTTAAATTCCATTCTGTTCATTTCATCCCATAGCTCAAGTCAGTCTGGGACGCTTAACAACTTCTGATAAGTATTTAGCCAGACTTCCCAGCTTAGTGTCAATTGCAGACTTGCTACGCATCCATCAATCCTGCCATTCAAATCATTGATAAAGATGAAGAATAGCACAGGATCCACAACTTGGAGTCCTGGGGACCTTATTCAGTACTTCAATCCAAGCCAAAAATGGAGCTAATAAGGAGCACTTTGGATGTCTCGTTCAGCAGATTGTGGATCAATCTATCATACTTTACCGTATTATTAAGGAGAATAGTATGAGAATCCTTTATAGTAAGCAAAAGACTCCCACGTGCCCTGACTCTTATCTGCCAAATGGACATGCTGGTTCAGGATGAACTTCAAATAAATAATTAAAAAGCAGCTGACAGAGTTTTGATGAATAACCTAACATCTCAATAACTTACTTAACTGCTCTTCTATGCAGTGGCTTCTCTGGGGAAATGATGAGCATCTCATTAACTGAGTCATTTAAAGCTAGATTGGACAACGCACTGGAAAAACTGCTGTGGTAATAGCAACTTTAGCTCTTGGGTTGGTACATTTGTAGCTTCAAGATACTAAATAAACATTAGCTCATTGTCCTTGCCCAAAAGGGTGAGTAAATATTATTTATTATGATAACTTTATTGTCTTGTTTTTATAAAAAGGGGGAGAGTGGGTAATGTAGCTTAGCCCTTCATTGTTCCAGGACACAAATACCAAAGCAGCAGCCAAGCTTTTTAATGGCTTTCCAGCCTGTTTATTAGATTAACTGCCTGTTCAGAGGATCCTAAGGAATAACAATGTGAAGATCATTTGTATGTTTGGGCCCATGAACTGTTTAACAAAGTATTATCAGCACTCGTTCTAGGTGATTTCCCCAGTATCTTACTTGGAAGCTTTCATGGAGATCCCTGGGTTAGTTTAATAATAAGTTTAATTAGTAGTAGGGATCCATTAAGGCAGGAGGAAAGGAGGGTCAGGTCTTGCCTCTGACTCATCAGAAGTATTTCTGGACCATCTACTGGAACTGTTTTCCTTGTTTGTCAGATCTTTTGCAGAGGGAGAGACTGAATGAACTGGTCCTCTTGATGAAGTCACTTTTGAACTCACTTGAAAGAAGCAGCATTTGAAATGAACTGAAAAAATAATTACAGTATTACATAACTGAAAGAAAATGGAATATCATCTACTGTAACATTTGCTGAACCCACCCAGATTTGGACTATATGAGGACCTTCCCTGTCATTCCTTTTGGGTTACCCAGTATGGGAAAGCCAAAATGTTATGGGGATAGGAGAGATTAAATAGCAGCACTGCTGTTCACCCCTTGTAACATTTCAATAGTCTTACTATTATTATTGATAGTAATATTTTTGCAGTAGGATATTATGGAACTCACTATGCTATAAGAATTCCCTCATCCTACCAAAACAGTAGGCAAATACAATCCACCATATCAATTTTTCAAAATATGTGTTTTAAAATAAGGTCAGGAACTTTTTAAAAAAGGTACCAAAATGCTTACTTAATTTTATTTAATTTTCAAATTACTTTTTCAGCTAACTTCAAGTTTTGATACCTAATTCTGCCTGTGGTAGTTTTACTTCCATCTTTTTTGTTTCTTTTAAACATATTGTATGTACAATTAATATATCTCACTAGTTATGGTAGGACACAAAATCAGTGGTTTAAGTGTAGCCGTTTTCTCAGGCCAAACATGTAGCTTTTCTCTTTAAAAATGCTATTTGTAATTTTTATTTTGGAACAATTCCCATGTAATAGATGCACGGTGATGAGAATTTGTGTAATTCTAGTTAATGCAAATTAAGGCTGCATAACAATATTTTATGGCTGAAAGTTGCAAAGAATCCTTTTATAACCAGTGATGCTGCTCAGTTCAAGCTGTTTTTTGCTTACAAATACTGCATTCTTCCTTTTATGTTCCAAGCTATTTCCCAGAAAATAGATTTTAATATTTTTAAAGAATTTTTTTTTTAAACCACTCATTTTTATTTATATGGTTGCTATGGAATTTGGTTGAACTGCATGCAGATGCAGGTTGTGTTAATAAGGGTGGGGGGAGAGAAACTCTGTATTCCAGCGAACAAAGATTAGTCTGTGTTTGTATTAGAATGTTGCTATGGAAGAGCATATGATTTTATTTCATGAAGATTTGCAATGAAGTGGAAGAAAATCAGCATACAAGAAAAACAGATAAGAAATGACAATAAATGCCGCAGTATGTCAATGTACAAATTGATTGCTTGGTCACAGATGATAAAGCAAAGAAATTATCATTTGGATTAGGTAGGCGTTTTTTCTGCTGAATTGTATGATTGGGTAACCAGCCTTTTAATTCTGCCTTGCCCCATTACATTAGAAATGGCTTCTTTTGTAATACTTTGGTTGTTGAGGTCAGCAGTTCCCATATTAACCATTTGAGCTGAAGATCCTGGTTGTATTGGGTACAACATGCTTTTTCTTGCCATTTAAATGAAAAGTTAACATAATCCTTACTACTAAATTATTCCTTCCCTCCCAACACAATGCTGTCCTTCTGTAGAAGCACACAAGAGCGCAGATACTCCTGCCTAATGGTTAATACTATAACAGGCCATTGAAGTCACCACTTTCTATTAATAGACAAAGAAAGAGTGTCCTATTGTCTATATAATGCTAAGTCAGATGTTTGTGTTGAACTATGAGACATTGGCATCCTTCCAAGTCTGCTTTCTTCTGAATGGTAATTGAACCACAGACATTTCCATTCTGCAAGTTATCTTTACAGCAGGCCCTATTGAGAACACACACACACTTGCTTAATGTACTTTCTGACTAAAACAACATAAGCTAATTTATGGATGTATAAGCTAATTTATGAATGCTTAGACTAAGATGCAGATCATTTTTTATTAATTCCTTCATATCCATTAACAGCAAATTTCTGGGAATTATCAGAATTCCCTTCATACGTTACTCTTTCTATGATAAGATTCGGTATATTTCTTAGTCAATAAGCATATTTTCCAAGTGATGAGGGAAGAATGCAGTCATAACTATGAAGTTTCGCTGTTCAGCAATATGTATTGTTTTAGGAAAAAGGAAAGCATTGTCTCAGTATATAAAAAGCACTGTTTGCATTAATAGTCTGCGCATAATCCCCACACTAAAATGGAGGCTATATATACCTATGTATAGTTCCTCTACATTCTTTAATGTTCATTTGAGCACATACATCACAGTGTTGTGTAAAGATATAAAATTAACTCTATGTAGTTTGCTTCCATAAGGCCTGGAGGATCAGAGAGCCATTCAGACAGTTTGTTATGCAAGTGATGTAAAATTATTACTAGAATACTTATATTAAGTTGTAGCAGCTATAAGGGCTAATAGAAAAAGCAAGAGATACTTGTAGCAATCTTTTTTTAAATCATAGAGATGATGCTCTTTGGTCCTAGCATATACACGCCTAAAATTTGGGAACTTATAGCAAGCAGGATTGTCCCTAACCAGAAGATAAGTAATGTGTCTCAGATCCACCTCTTCTACCATTCAGTTTGCCCTCTGATACCCTATCTTGGTATATTTTTCTGGGGTGGTAGCCATATTTCTATAGTATTCGACTTTACCTAACTGCCATTTTTATTCTTCCTAGTCCACTGAGATGTTAGGAAAAAATTATATGGATGAGCTCAGGATTTTTTCTGTCCGTCAGCAGAATAAGTCTCCAAAAAAACTAACAGAACTTTACCAGTTAGATATGAGACAAGGTGATCTTCACCCCAACACTAAAATAACCTGAGTTCTGAGGGCAGCTTAAAAAAAACACACCTGTAAAAGCCCTATATCCCTATAACATAGTTAATTGGCCACTATGGAATATTCCTGACCTGACTTGACCTGAATATTGTAACCTAAACTATCCCACATCCTACATTTCTGGTCCCATAAACCAGACCAGTATATAAACAATCCTGTGCTTTCCAGTGTATAAATACAGACAAAAACGCATGGATACAACATGAGGGAACACACTGTGTGTGTGTGTGTGTGTGTGTGTTGCATGTATATTCTTATTCTGCTCAAACTCTCACCTGAATTTAGCCCCTTGGCTAGAGTTCTATCATTCCAGAATGCTAGCCATTAGCCTTCTGTTTCTTCCAAAATGCAAGGAGCTGCAAAACCCTGATTCACCAGTTTGTTAAGTTTCCCAGCACTGGATAGTCTCCAATTCTCTTCTATCCTGCTGAAGAGATTCCAAAGAACAATGCTCAATGCATGCAGTTCCATTATAGGCATGATTACCTATAATTTCACTTTTTTTTTTTACAAGAATAAGACTGACTTCTTTGGAAGCTTTGGCACAAACATGACCATTTCACATATATCTTTTGTTTCATCCTTCTTTCCCTCCATGATTGGCTTATTTCAGCAGCCAGTGTACACTTCAGTCTGTAATTTCTACAATGCAGATCAAAAGAACTCACTAACAGCTCTGATTATTATTATGTTTTGTAAGCCAAATCATTTTATCAGTAGCTGAGAGTCAGGGTACTAGGTTCCAACAAACGCATTCCCTTTCCAAAACAATTGTCACTCCCTATCCGTGCATAAAACAACCATGTAGCTTCACTGTTTTGTGCTGGAAAGCATCAACATCTTTGTTAGAATAATTTGGAAGCGCTACAGCTACTCCTCATTATCATCTAATTGGTAATTCATTCTTAATTTGGTTTGGACTCCAATGATTAATCTGTATGATCTTCATTTTCAGCAAAGGCTGAGCCCTATTCCCATAGTTAACTGGGTCAGTGGGCAGTGGAGGTGAGGATGTATTATGGAAACATCAACGGAGTAGGGAAAGGATGCAGAATATGGCTTCTGGAATTCTTTCCAATCCCTTTTCCAGCAGTGACCAAAATAGAAGTCTATATTTTCTTCTCTGCTGACAAGCAGGGGGTAAGCTTAGAATGAAGCAGTTAGGAGCATTTCAAGGGATGTTCATCTAGAATAATTTTTCTTCTGGAGTTCCTGGACAGATCTGGCTCATTGTCAAATTCAAATGTTCTTTTGCTGATTTCTCCTGCCACGCCACATTTTGTCCTATCCTGTTCAATTTGTGGAGAGCTCACGATCAGAAAAACAGGGTCTATTTACATAATTCTTTCCAAAATTTTGTTGGCTTGGAAAGAATAAAAAGCGGTCCATTGGTCCACCAGTCTAATTGATCTTTTATAGATATCATTGCCAAAGTATAAACACACTTTGACTCTAACAAGTAATCCTGCCATGCCTGTTCACTACTTGCTTAGCCAATCAGAAAAGAGGAACATATTGATGTAATGAAAGCTTGCCGGTATTGTCTTGGCACAAAGGCTCATGGGATACTGTCTTTTCTTGAAGAAAGTAAGTTGATACCCTATTCCCAAAGTGAGTCCAGTCAGGGTAATTCTGTGATGCCAAAACTACCAATTAGGAATTTAACTGATGAGTAAGTAAATTGTGAGAATGGGACTAATATCAAACAAAACACATAGAGATTGGGGAGACCTGGTACTGAAATACAAATGATTTTTCAAAACCTGTTTATACTTGATTATTGAAAAGATACTTATAATTTTAACTACTTTTACAGAAAAATAATTTAATAACAACAACACTTTAATTGGCTACAGTAATTGGTATATAGTTACTTTTTTCTTTTTTAAAAATATTTTTTTTCTTTTTACTATATAAAGCAACAATTTCAATGTCTATATGAACTGTTGTTCTGGTTACAGTTAATTTGAGCAATAGTCATCATCATAATGTCCATTAGTAGTGATCATATAATAACAGTATTTTCTCCACATATTAATACTTAATTGTTAATACTAAATCATATTGATAATAAACATATAATAAACCCTCATGGTAAAATTAATAATTCGCTTATAATTTTAAATGTTCTAATTTCTGTTTCTGTTATTTAACCATAGATAAAACAAATCCCATGTTTCAAAATATTCCGTATCTTCCTTCTCTTTGATTTCAAGGATTAATCTATCCATTTCTGCACATTCTAGTATTTTTTTTTTTACTATCGTCTCATCTGTGGAGATCTCCACACCTTTCCAATGTTGTGCAAATACAATTCTGGCCGCTGTGAACACATGTACTATTAAATACATAATATTGCAGAAGAAATAAATCTGCCTTCCTGCAGTCATCTGATTATTCTGAAATACCCCAAACATAGAAGAATGAAAGAGGATAAAAAGTAACCTTTGTTGTTGTTCCTCTTAGTGGCAAAGTTGTGTCTGACCCATTGTGACCCCATGGACAACTTTCCTCCTTCCTGTCCTCTACCATCCCCAGGAGACCATTTAAGCTCATGCCAACTGCTTCATCTAGCCACCTCATTCTCTGCCGTCCCGTTCTTTTGCCCTCAATTGTTCCCAGCATTAAGCTCTTCTCCAGTGAGTCCTTCCTTCTCATTAGGTGGCCAAAGTATTTGAGTTTCATCTTCAGGATCCGGCCTTCTAAATAGCAGTCAGGGTTGATCTCCTCTAGGACTGACTGGTTTGATTGCCTTGCAGTCCAAGGGACTCACAGGAGTCTTCTCCAGCACCA
Source organism: Stegonotus admiraltiensis (assembly GCA_032468215.1). Taxonomy (NCBI): domain Eukaryota; kingdom Metazoa; phylum Chordata; class Lepidosauria; order Squamata; family Colubridae; genus Stegonotus; species Stegonotus admiraltiensis. The sequence goes on along the minus strand of JANHZT010004735.1, from coordinate 4,304 downwards.
TAGTTCAAAGAAAAGTAACTTTACATTATGACTATTATGATTCAGGCTTCATGATTCATCAGGATTATAGTATTGAAGAAAGTTAGCACCCACCCTCTTCCTAGAAGAATGAAATATTTTAGGAAACATTAAAAAGGCAGGATATTATATTTCCCTGGATGAGAAAAGGAGAAACAAGTTTTAAAGACAAAGCAGCTCCCTGACCCCACTCCACCCCCCGCAGCTCCAGAGTGATGGAATTAAGACATGGCCCTCAGGATATGATAGGATTAGCCTTCTACCCATCTAGCAACAGAACTCACCACATGGCACCTGGGGATATTGCATGACTCAGCAAGATTCAACCAACCCTGGGACCCAAGAAAACCTAAAAAGTTACCCCTGCATGGCCCCATGGAAGTCTGACAACCAATCGGAATACATTTCTTACACAGGAACAGGAAGCTCCAAGGTGGGGCTCAAGAGCGGGTATAAATCTCTCTCTCACCCATGTGCTCATTTTGCCCAGGACCCCAAAAACCCATGTGGCCCTGTCCACCATTAAACCATCTTTCCAAGCAGTGTCCATATTTCCAGTGTCTTTCTCCCCACTTGGAACTGAACCCAGATGGACATTTCTTCCAACAGTATGTAATTAGGAGATGTAATTCAGAGCCAATTTCATCCAATTTACAAATCAAGCTGACATCAAATTGGAAAATGAAATAATCAGATTGGATGCATTTTCATTTTATCAAACCAGTTACATTTTCCAAAACAATTTGGGTCAGATCAAATGAACACTGTGAATCAACATTTTGAATCAGATCAGATCTGCATGTATTTGCTACTTATTAACTCTTTCATTGCCAGTGACCAATTTTACACTGTTTACAATACAAACATATCAAAATTAAGACCAACTGTAATAAAATCAACAGTTAAAAAGATATTTTATATGTATTTTATGCCCATAAACGTAGCCTAACTTTGAGAGATTAGCTCAAAGTTACCTAGTAAGCCCTATGATGAAGGGCAGACTTGACTAGGTCTCCCCACGTATAGTCTAAAAGCTTAACTACAGTACTACTGAGTTGGAATCATGGCCATTAAGAGTTACTTTTGGTGCTTTTGCCTCAATCTCAAGGCAAAGATTCTGGAGATGAATTTGGCCTTCACAGAACCTCAGCAACCTTTTGCAGCTAGATCGTTTTAGCTCTTAGTTGTTCAAGGCAGGGAGCGGGATATTGAATTGTCAAAACTTGTTCATTACCAGCTTCTCTCCCCTCTGATACAATTTTACACAAATCAGTACACTTGTTAATCAGTCTGAACAATTCAACACTATCTGATGTCTTGTTTCTTTGAAAGCATGTCCAAAGATGTAGTGTATTGCAGAGGTTTAAGAAGGTTTAATGAATTAAGAGATTTACTCTGTTCTGGCCCAAATGTTGGAGACAGCACAAGTGACGTGTATGGATATGATTGTGGATAAAACAAGTGAGCAAGTGAAGGCTTGGGTGTTCTGGTATTGTGTGTTTTTTCCTGTTTAGCCTCTACAATGACAACATAAAATTCTTCATGTAATTTGTAATGTTGGGAGGAAAGAACGGAGGGAGGAGGGAAGTCCCTGCTATTCAGTGACATCACATAAACACCCAGTAGTAAATCACTGTGTTGCTTCAACGGACATGATCTAGCACATTGCCTTAATGAGAAGGCTTCTCTACTCTTTTACTCTGTTGCAGAACAAGGGTGGCCCCTTGTGGCTCCCAGCCAACTCAATATTGAATAGAAGCCCACAAGGAAACTTTTATTTCTCATTTATCCTTAAAGCTGAAATCCAAACCCACTCTTACTCCCAGGATTTCCCTTCAATCAGCCCCACATACAGGAACTAAATAGGCCTCACCCAATGTTAAAAGTATACATCAAAAATCTCATAATTGAAATTGCTTTCCTTCCAAATACTCGGGAATTGCAGCTGGGTGATGATAGTGATCATTTATTACCTTAATCCCTCATAGAACTATAATTCTCAGTTAGGAAGTAATTGTTAAAATATTTCCAAAATAAATATGGGTCTAGAGCAGTTGAAGTCAGAAAGAATTGAAGTCAAGATGATCAGAAGTGAGAAAACTGTAAGGAGATAATGTATTTGAGTGTTGAGACAAGAAGAATGGCACCTGAATAATGGGAGAAAACTGCATATTTCTCAGGAATGTTGGTTGCCATTCTAACAATGGCATTCTAGTGATTCCCCCCACCCCTCTAAGTCCATAACACTGAGAAAATGTTGTCTGTGAATCTGCTTTTGATTTTAGGATGGAAAAAGCAAATTATAGTTGCTAAAATTCCAAGAGAGGTTGATCTATATGGGGTCTACATTGAAACAGAACATCTGACGTAAAAAGAATTCTTTCCAAGCTAAAGTTAGCATGCTAGGTGACCTAGCACAATCCAATTGGATGATAAAGATACTCTTTGGTGCACCACAGTTGAAGAGGTACTGGGTTATTTCTGAAAACTCTAAACCAGAGGTGGGGAATGATGGGCTCTTTATGACTTGTGGACTTCAACTCCCATAATTCCTGATCCACTTAAAACTTATGTTACTAACTTAACACCTGCAGTAATTCACTTAACTATGGCAAGAAAGATTGTAAAATGAGGTAAAACTCACTTAACAACTTTCTTTCTTTCTTAGCAACAGAAATTTTGGGCTCCTTTGTCATAAACTGAAAACTACCTGTATAATCCCACATAAAGATTGCATAGCTACACTTAAGTGTGTAATATTGTATGCCAGATCAATTAGAAATATTAGAACAGAACTCTGCAAAATGCCAACACTTACGATGAAATTCTGTGATCTTGAACAGATCATTAATGTTGTTAAATGTAGTTCATTTTTAAAGATGCTTATACTGCCAAGCCTATCTTATATTGTTATATTCTTTACGGGTTTATTTTGAGAATATTCTACTATCAGTAGTTCATGCTAGAATGAAAACTGGGAAAATGCATATTTTAACTGTATTGAGATTTGCAACCTACCTTTTTGCCTGTGGGAGGCATTGAGAGCATTGAAATTACTAAGACTTCAGCTTTGTCTAAAAGAATGTCAAGAGCAGTATAATAATTTTTCTGACAGAGTGGTTACGAAAGCCCAGCAAGGTTAAACAATCACATTCCAAACAGACTGAATTTCTGCTGAAAAATCCCGGGTTATCCATAAGCATGCTACCTTTTTTAATATATCACTTTTAGAACAATCCCTATAGCGAAATATGAAAATCACCCATACATAGTTTTCCAAAGAAAATCTCATAAAATGGGGGAATCCACAGTCCAGCAGAGGATCAGTGAATACTTTAGGTTTAGCCTCTTGCACTTTGGGTTTTAATAACATTGCAGATAGCTAATCTAGGAAATGCCTCTGCTGAAAACCTTTGGGAGCCATTTGCAGTCTAAATATTGGACCGTAGACCAACGGCTGATCTGGATAAGCAGAAGATTATTATAGCCCTTAATGTGTGCAGGACTCCAAATCCAGCTCCTGTACATGATAATTTATTCTTGGTTACTGATACATTGACTCTCAGTAACATTCAGCTATAGAACAGGAAGGCAAAGTTCATTGTTGCCAGGTATGGCTGAAAGAGAAGTGTTTTAATTTAATCTGAAATATGAATTAGATTAAGTGCGGAACAGAAATTCACAGTGACATTCTGTGAATTAACAAACTGCAAAAATAGAGGCAACAAATGCATCCATGTTGTCATAAGAAACCAATTTACAAATAGATCAACATGCAGAGCATGTATTTTTATTCTCTGGATAAAATGGAAACCCAGCATTTTAAGCTCCAGTGAATTTCATACTTCGTTAACAAAATGTTGCATAGACAGTTTCAAATGCAGTTAAGACTCGGGGCCAGATTATCTTAAATTCCAGAAATTACCAAATAACCTGGATCACTGAATTAAATGTTGTTATGGAAGTGAGACAAACAGTTGAATTTATGGGTTGGTGGGTTGGTTGGCTGGCTTATATTTCATATTTCTGAACTGTCCATCTCCCTCAAAGAATTTGTAGTTTGATTATAAAGTATTATATCTATAGGTTAACATATACCAGGAATGCATATATCTAAAAAGAAAATCATTGTAAATATTATATGCAGTATTACAAATGTTGATATCTTATGACAATAACATTCTGAATCAGTAGCAATGTCATGTCCTATTAATAATAATAATAATAATAATTATTATTATTATTATTATTATTTTATTTATATACCGCCCTTCTCCCGAAGGACT
>JANHZT010004734.1:94271-107902 GCA_032468215.1 Stegonotus admiraltiensis | reverse complement strand
AAACAGCCTCTCCCCCACCCCCCAGAGGCCGGAAACAGTGTCTTTCCTGACTTCTGGTGGGTGCCGGAGCTGAGCTCACGTGCCGACCTATATGGCTCCGTGTGCCACCTGTGGCACCCGTGCCATAGGTTCGCCATCACGATTATATACTATTAAATTTCACAGAAACAGTACCAGAAGACTGTTGGGAGAGATCCAGGTTTTGTTCATTTATGTCAAGCAAGTGTGAATTCTGAACTACCAGAAATGAAAGATTCCATGCATTTTGCAAGGTGTAGCAATTGGTAGCATCCAGCCCAGAATTGGCTTTGTCTGGTTAGGATTTGGTGACTCCCAGCTTTAGGTTAGAGTCAGCATGTGTGAACTGGTTTTTTCCCCCTGAATTGACACCTATACAATCACACACGTATATTTTAATCTATTTTACACCACTGGCTTTCCTAGTGACTAAAGAGGATTGAAGATATTTCTCATGTGTTGCTATTTGCATTCTACCTTACCTTGACACTACTGTATCCCTCTGGTTGGTGTATTCCTTTGCCTTGAATGGTGTCTGTTTCAGGTGCTAGGGCCGTATATGCTTGAGGAGTCTGTGAATTTACAAGAAAGTGAGCAAGTAGTCTCAGATATCCGGCAGGTGCTGTGCAGAGAAAATAAGGAAGAGCTGAATGAGCATGCCTCCTCAGTAGGTAAGGATTTTTGAGACTCCAAATATCTTGGGTCAACTCTGATAATACAGTCATTTAGTTAGGGATTATGGGATTGAAAATCAAGAGTATCTGAAGGGACCAAATTGGGCCAAAGAGTCACTCTGGGACTAAGAAGATCCCAGTTCAAATAACTTTTCAGCCATAAACTTCTTACCATATCTTAGTTTGCAAAATTATTGTGGAATTAACAATGACTGCAAGGAAAAAAAAATCAGTCTGTAACTAAATAATGTAAGTGTTCATCTTCTTGCAAAAGTGAAAATGATGAAACTCACTCTAATGTATAGTTATAGTAATAACTTTTTTTCTTTTAATCCAGCAGGTGATGAAATACAGACTAAAAATGAGGAAGAGTATCTGTTACAGGAAAGTTCAAAAAGACAGAGAAATCGCCTTCTTCCCAATTTGCAAGTGGCTCCCTTTGCTCACCAGTCACCCAACAGTCAGCTAGCTTTGAAAAAACAGCCCTTGCACAAGCAAGAAGCGCTTTTCCCTTGCCCCGAATGTGGGAAGAACTTCTCGCGTAAATCTACCCTCACCAGACACCGGAGAGTACATACAGGGGTCAAGCCCCATCAGTGCACTGAATGTGGGAAAAGATTCTTGCACAAATTCAACCTGGTGAACCACATGAGGACCCATGTGCGAGAAGAATCAAGCCGTTGTTCATCGTGTGGGAAAAATGCAAAGCGGCATTCAGGGCAAGGGAGCCTAGAGCGAAAGGCTGGGTGTTGTGAATGCACAGGCAGTTCAGAACTACAGTACAGTGTGGAGCAGACAACGCAAGATGCAGGCGAATCCTTTAACTGACTTGAATCCTAGGAAGAAAAACAGTATAGCTGACTTGAATGTGCAAATAAGTTTTTAGGAAATAACTTTAAATCAGGGAAATGTTCTGTGCCCTAGATTCTTCTAGAAGCCAGAACCACTTTCTGATGACAAGGCAGTTTCCCTGAATATTGATCGAAGAAAAAATGCCTTCAGTAGCTCAGTTCATCTATTGAATGTTTTGTTATTTGTTACTTACTAAAATCATCCAGGGGAAGGGAAGGGGAAAGAGCAGCAAAGTTATAATCTTCAATGGTAATGGAAATATTTTCTTCTTGATATTACAGTCAGAAGAAGAAAGCTAGACAATCACACAGCCAAAGCTAGTGGAAATTCAGCCCTATCCCTCCCCAGAAATCCCCAGAAATCAAAATGTGATTGACCATAGAAATGTGCAAAATGCTTCAAGGTCAGTACACTTTGATATCTGAGTATACTGAAAGTTGCCTGATCTTTAAATGAGTTTCAGGATTGGATCCCCTCTTGTATTCTCAGAAGAGATGCTCTTACATCAGAATGGAACATTTCAAGGATGGAATGGTTTGACCTCAAAATGTTTTGCACACTCAATTGATGGGCATATACTTAAATAAACTGCTCAGATTGTTGAGGCTCTGCAACTGGATACAGAATTTCTTTCGTAAATATAAATTTTGCAAACGTCCTAAACAATAAAAAATAAATCTCGCTTTCAGGTTGATCAGTCATGTTCTTAAGTGCAAAAATGTCTTTATTTGCTCATGCATAAAAATCATATGGATGTATCCAGTCATATATTAGCTAATTAATGATGTATGAGATTTTTACAAATTTGGGCAAATTTCTAGGTAATGTGTAATGGAATGTCACCTTAAAGGCCTTCAATCCAGTGCCTCTTTTGTGGAGATCTTGAAAATTCTGTATTTGAAACTGTGATAGAGGTATGGATTGTTCTGTTAATCTGTCAATTTTGTGTGTGTACCTTTTTTTTAAAACAGTGCCTCAATAAGGGATGGTAAAATTCACAATATTTGTGGTTCATTGGAACTTTTTAATTAGAATTTTCTCTCCTAGGATGTGTGTTTTCCTGAAAATAGAATTGCTTTCCAAAAAACCTCACCAGAGTCAAGATAAAATCTAGAGAATGACCTGGTTTAGCAGACATCCTGGTCAGAAATACAAGGAATTTGATTTAACTCATCTGAATTACATCTCTTGGAGAAATTGGCTTCATTTCCAAGGAAATTTGCAGTTTGTATTTGTCAGACAATAGTTCTCATTAGCACATGACAAACTTTCAAAATGGTGACTTTAAAAGTATTTAAAGATTTGGCTAAGAATTGAGGAATCTTGTGTTTTGAAGATGGGACAAAAATCCAATTGAGTGTACTGTAAGTAGTGGTTTTCTAATTTCATCTTCTGGCTGTTTGTAAATTCCTGTCAAGCACATCGTAAGTATTTCAGGGTCTTCTAACACTACCAATTTTAATCTCTCTAACACTGTTGATATACCAAAACTGCATGTTTGGAATTTTGCAATGGTTATAGCTGCACATGTAAATGTTAGTTTTTTTAAGAGAAAAAATGTTTTTGTAATTTTTTTATTAAAGCTTTATTTTTTTTTCTAGTTTGCACATTAAAAGAAGTTTAATGTAATCAGAATTTATAGTTCTTCATTTCTCACTTAACAGGGAGTTGATAATTTTATTAACTTGTAGTTTAGCTATAAACTCATAATTATGAATATATTAGCCGTATGAAATACTTTGGGGATTGAATCACCTGCAAGCTCCAACTGAAACCACTGGCAGTGGATCTGGCATTTCATAGGACACTTCACTGGTGCCAAAATGACTTACAAAATATAAACAATGAGTCATACAGGTACCTAGGAATCAATCTAAATATAATGGGATTTATCTCTTAGTAATACCTGGCATACTGATGCACCAATTATTCATTTTAAGGTCCCATTAAATAAAGTGAAATTTGTTTACTATATATCTTCACAGATATAGTATATTCCAAACTGTTAAGTGTGCAGATGTTTGAGATTGCCATGCTGATTAGAGAATGTTACTTCCAACACATCTAGTTAGAAAAGAAATGGATTTTGGCTAGATTTTTTTAAAAATGGCTCTGATGCTTTATACTTGGAGTAGAAAAGACTCCTTGCATCCAATCTGCTGCCAGAAATCAGCAGACCACATAATGCCCCCTGGCAATCCAAATTCTATACTAAGAGACCAGGTAACTCTACTATTGCCGCTTAAACTATATAAACAATTGCAGCAGCTATGTTACTGTATGAGGAAGAGAATGCAAATTCATACCACAAGAAGTGCATGCTTTAACATTCTCCATACTTTTCATCAGCTAAAGTAGCACAGAAATAGAAACATTCCACAAAATTCAAAAATTGTTTTGTAAAACTTTGGTTGTTTATAAAACGGTCTTACTCAGTTCTGTATTTTAAATCTTTACCATAGATACCGGTATCACATATGATTCTTTGAATATGCAAAGCATTCTACAATAACAATGTGGGGTTTTTTTTCTTCCAATCAGTTGTGTCCGTTTTTTGGAGACTGCCTAGACCCGTGATGGCGAACCTATGGCACGGGTGCCACAGGTGGCACGAAAAGCCATATTGGTGGGCACACGAGTGTTGCCCTAGCTCAGCTCCAGTGCGCATGTGCACACCAGCCAACTGATTTTCAGGCCTTCTGGTCCCACCGGAAGTTGGGAACTGGCTGTTTCTGGCCTCCAGAAGGCCTCTGGGGGGATGGGGAAGACTGTTTTTGTCCTCCCCAAGCTCCTAGAAAGCCTCTGGAGCCTGGGGAGGGGGGAAAATGGGCCTACCAGGCCCACCGTGCCATCACGTGCTAAAGTGCGGGAGGGTGGGGCACATTGAATTATGGATGTGGGCACAGGCACCTGCGACCCCCCATGCTCCCCCCACTTTTGGCACGCGATGGCAAAAAGGTTAGCCATCACTGGCCTAGACAATTCCCTGTAGTTTTCTTGGCAAGATTTTTCAGAAGTGGTTTATCACTGGCATGGAATTCATAATCTTCCAGTTTCTAACCTAATGCCTTAACCACGATACCAAACTGAGTATTGTTAGTGTGTATGTATTTATAAATACACACAGAATCTAGTAAATAAAACATTCAGTACAACATCATCTAATCCAAAGACATGATAGCCAGAATGATATGATATTTGGGGTCTTGGATTGAGTTAAAGAAGACCCAGGTTTAAATTCCTACTGAGCTTTGCAAGAAGCTGTATAACATCATGTCAGTCCATAGCAGTTCTCATAAATACTGCATGTTACCATGGTTTGCTTCATGATAATTTGTTAATTATTAAAATTAAACAAAATAAATTAGACTATTGTATGAACCCAGACATTACCTCCCAACATGACCCAGCAGTTAATATACCAAATCCAGACTGCAAACATCTGTACGATTAATAGATGGTAAAAAACCCTAACTTGCTGCATCTGGATTTTTGCTCCAAGATCTGGTAGTCCTAATTTAGATTAAATTAAAACCTTCTGGTCTCCATTAGGCAAAAGAGAATGACTAAGGAAGAAAAAGTAGGAATCTGCTTGCCATGTATTGGCATGCTTTCTAATCTTTATCATGACCATCATTCCATCCAATTAAATGACAGTAATATTTTTCTCCACTGAAAGATTTGATTGCAAGATACTGTCAAATATGATGTAATAACCAATTAAGTATTTGGATAGATAGATCTACCATCATTTCCTCCCTGAATTTTGGAAGTTAAATTATTTTCCCTACCCTAGGCATTTTTTAAATTTTCCGAATAATCCTTGACAAGTTCCTCATGAATGATAATACCACAATCTTCTTTTGTCCTTTTGTCTATTGGCTTGTTAAGAACTTTCCAAAGAAGATACTTGCTAAAAAGATAAGCCTAAAGTAACAGCACCAAACACTTTGTTAACGTTATATATCCCCCCCTTTTTTTTTAAAGAATTGATTTAAAATTCTAAACTATTTCAACATGCCCTACAGGCTGATATTGCTTAAGATGGGGTGGGTGGGGGTGGATTCCATGCAAAGATCTGAATGAGACCTAGTCTGGATCTATGATGGGGCTATTCACAGCTCAAAAGTTTGGGGGATGTGCTTACTAACTTGGATGTGCTTCCCAGGCCTCACCCTTTGAGTTGTTCATTGTGGACAACTTTCTTTCTATTCTTTCTATTCTTATCACGTTTCTGGATGATATTCCCCTAGCCATCTCTGCATATCCTCAGGCAAGACAATCAAGAGCTGCTCCTTAATTAGACATTCCAAGATACCTTCCTTTTAAAGGAGAATATTTGTAGCTCAGGGTTGCCATGAAGGGTCTTTGGTGCACTCTGAGCTTGTTTTCTTGCAGATATTTCATTACCCAAACTAGGTAATGCTAGTCAGTGCTAGTAAGGAGTGCTGTATGCTGTCAATTATATTCTGGTGGGTTGCCATGCCAGTGTTGGTGGGGATGGTCTTAGAGATTCTTTGGCTTGGCTCTTTACAGTTGGCTCTGGCAGTTTCTTGATCGGGATATTGTTCACTTGAAGGAAGATTAACCTAATATCTTCCTTGGTGTGGTATTAACTTCAATTAGAACAACTAAATTCCCCAAAGAAGTTATAGAACTCACAGACTTCTCAGTTTATGTTAGTGATGGAATTGCCAGGTGTCCCCCTCTCAAGATGGCTTTATTTTTCATCCATCATATCAACTTTTGCATCTGTAGGCTCATCATGAGCATTCTTGGCATCTCAGCTAACCAATGGCACAGCTGAGTCACCCACTTCACTTATGGGCAGGTCTGCAAACTAATCATTTACTAAAAGATAGCCAGGAACATATCAGAACTGGCCCCAAGTTCTCACAAATGTTTTCCAGTCAGGAATTTAGAATGAAAAATATTCAGATGTTTCAAATATGTCTTGAGGGGTAATGTTGATCATAGCACTGAAGATGTGATTTGAATGGATAATAAAACATCTACAACTGAAAAACCAACAGATCACAACATTCTAACACATCAGTCCTGAGTTATGCAGATTCTCTCCCATTGCCTTAGATCCTGAAGACCCTGAATTGCTTGATTATTTGAGTTAATTTATCTTTGGATAAAGTCCAGGTACGTGTTTAAACTATCAATATTGTATATGTATGATGGCTTCCAACTGAAGCAGAACCAGAGGCTGGAAGTTCTCAAGTACAGCTTTACCTGAGACAACTGGTCTTGAAAACCCAGCTAGAAATAATTTTATAGCCCAGCAGCCATTAATGGACCTATGTCCCCAGTCTCCGTTTCAGAAAGACTTGAGAATGGAAAGAAGTATAAATATTTAAAGGACTCTCCCACCCTTCCATAAAATTCAGAATTAACCGATAAAGCAAGTTCTGGAATTTTCATAAAAGTTTCAGAAATCACTTTGATACATGCACATTATGAAAAAACTATTTTCAACAAGCATGTACTTTGAAAAAGCAGATATTAGGAGGAATGTATGTAGCAACATATGCAAGTGTTTATATGGAATTTATAATAATTTAGCAAAAATGTCACATCAAAATAGTACTTGAGCTGTAAATTGCAGAACAGAGCAAGGGCAGTGAAAAACCAGTTTTTATTCAAAGACATTTACATCTGCAGGAATAAATTGTTTGCAGAATAATCCATCCTGCCACTTATTGTGAGTTTCTGTTCCTACGAGAGAGGTGAGGGATCATACTTGAAATTCCATTTGCTTTCAAAAACACATAGTATAGTGGGTCTATCAGAGATCTGGCTCCTACGGAGTTCAAACAGGAGCTATGACAATCTAAATAATCTGAATACATATCAGACTCAGTGGGGGATGGGGGTTGCAGATAGCATGAGTGGTATAACCATCTTCTGTCTATTATTCACAAATATTTATTCCCTGTTTGACCCAAGATTAAGCCGCTGCTGCTCCAATGAAATGACTTTGGAAACATTGTCACAGTAGATTTGGGGATTTATTTTGAACCTGATAATAGGTGTGACTGGTATACAGTAGTATGCATAAGTGCAGTAAAAGATGTTTTTCTTCACAAGAGCAACCCTACGAGATAGATTGGGCTGAGAGAACACAATTAAGTCAAAGTTATCCAGTATATTAATGGGAACTAGCATCTGGGTTTCTTTGCTTATAGGCCAGTACCATAACTACTATAACATAATGGTTCTGGATTTGGCTGTCTTGGGGCTGTTAAGGTGACAGCATTGTTGGGCATGTGCAAAGTGTAAAAACTTGCTCCATACTTAACACATGCCCAAAGATGTGCTTGCAGGTTGGCCTTGAAGCATTTTCCCAATCTTCAAAGCTCACTTTGCATGCAATAACAAATTCTTACACTGCAAGAATGTAAATGCGGAGAATTGCACCCTTGCCTCGCCAATACTCCAAATGTCAATCTTCCCGACTCAAAGCCCTTTATACATGCCTAGAGGTACGTGTCAGCTCTTAACACTGCAAAACCTTCCACCTAAAATCCTTCAAGTTATTGTTTCCTCTCAGCATCCCTCAGTCCTTCTAAATCAATTGTTCTGGAAGCTCCAGCAGGGGGAGCGTGCGGTTTGCCTTTTCTTTCGGCCAGAATCAGCAAGAGCTAGATGGAATGCCGGGGGTTTATTTCCCTGAGCTCGGACTGCAACCTGGGCAGGTAAAGATCCAAGACAGGATTAGGGACAGTCCAGCAGGTATGGTTCTACCATACTGTGGAGTCCAGAAGGAAGGGAATAAACTCTTTTGGTTAAAAGACAGCATAGGGTGCACTGCAGCTGGAACGGCTGGGGCTGGGGTCCAGGATTCAGAACTCTGGATTGGTCAAGTTTAGAAAAACATTCTATTCCTATTCCTATTCTATGAAGCACAAGGAACAAACACACACAGCCGGAAACATGCCTATCGATCTGTATATATTTCCTTTCTAGTATATGTTTCATCCATGCTCCATCATAATATGTGTATATATTGATTTACTGCATTATGTATTAAATGCACACATTTGTACTTCAAAATATGTTTCTGTATGCAGAGACAGGTATATAATATATAAAAATCGTAAGTTTGGGAGAGAATCAGATTTCTTCAGGCTATCAGCATCCATACAGAAGGAATTTGTTTTCAGTGTTGAGAGATTTCTGGGCTGAATTTAAGGGAATCCAGGTGACAGGGGCTTCTGTACTGGATTTCATGTGCAAATGTGCATACTTAAGTGGATATACAACATTATTCTTTCACATAAACATTTTCAGAAGTTAGATTTGACAGATGTAGTGCATCCCCAGCATGAAAATTCCAGTAAACTGAAACATAATTTTTGCTTTTAACAAATAAGGGAACTGTTCTTACTGATGGTTTTTTAAAGTATATATTAAAATATATCCATATGTATTATGTTATTCTTTTTCTTCTTGGGTTCCTTTTAGGATAAGCAAAATATATTAGTTCACAGAAACGCTTTCAGAAAGAATGGTACATTGTCCCTATATGGTTGCTGGTAGATAATTAATTTTGTAATGCTAAGGCATTATTTCCAAATATATTTGATATACTTTTTTTCACCTTATTTAAGTACTATCTGATTTCCAGCAACTAGCAAACTTCAGAAAACAAAATCACTTCCCAAGAAATGTAAAAATATACAATTTATGGAAACTAACTCAGGTGTCCCATTTAATCTCACCTATTTAAATCTGTGATATATTGCTATATTTAATTCTGATCATATAACGCACAAGCTATGACGTTGTAGGGCATAACTCAGAAGAATGAGCAAAAGAAGAATCCTAACCAGAAGGGATAGCTTATCCCAAAGGATGGAAGTCAAGTAAATTTATAAATGCAATACATTCTGAAAAACTCCTCCCTCTTTAAAATTATTAGATGCATTATCTAAAATGACTTAAGTTATCCCTAATAGAATTTAGATTCTTAATGATAAAATACCACCATGAGGTACAAGAAAATCTTATTTTCTTTAAACATAGCTATTTATGATATATTCAGAAGTAATTTACAGAAGATTTTTAAAATTGGAAATAATAACTCATGCGCTTACATTAACATTGAATCTGAAAAAAGGGAGGATTTCCATAGACTTTTTCACGTACACTTTCATTTATCAAAAATAAGTTTTGGTCAAAATCCCACCATCTGAATGACAGTGTGTACAGTACAGTAGTTCTTGACTTATAACCATTTGTTTAGTGACCAAAGTTATGACACTGTAAAAAGTGACTTTTTACGATCACTCACACCTATAACTGATGCTGCATCCCCCAGTCGTGTCAAAATTCAGGGTCTCAGCATTCGACATATATTTATGATCGTTGCAGCATCCCAGGATCATGTGATCAACATTTGTGACCTACCCAGCCAGCTTCTAACAAGCATAGTGAATCGGGAAACTGGATTTACATAATGGCTTCATGATTCATTTAACTACAGTGATACACTTAACAACCATGGCAAAATCAGGTGACTCATTTAACAACTGCCTTGCTTAACAACGGAAAATTTGGTCTCAATTGTGGTTATTCGTTGAGGTCTATCTGTATATGTGTATTCATGTGCAAGCCTCAATCATGCACATGCTTGCCTAAGATTCCTTAGATTTTTCCTTGTCCACTATTGGGAAGCATGAGAACAGTACTGATTACCTAAACATTTGGTCATGGTACATATTAAAGTTAACATAATCATATAAATGCATACAAATAAAAAAATATTTTCCTGTTTTTAAATTAAGCCTTTTAGAGGAAGAGTAGAACAAAAAGAGATTAAAGTCATATAAAAGAATAAACTACAAATAAGTAAACAATATAATTAAAATATGGAAATTACACTTTTTTTCAATACATCATTAGTAATCTATGTATTATAAAAAATATCATTTTAAAAAACTAAAAATCACTCTCAGACTTGGAAATTAAGCATGTATATTAGGAACCCTGATCAGCAGAATATAAATATCTGATTGAAACTATAAGCTATAATAAATTGAATAAATACTGAGAATCTATTCAAATTAGAATATCTCAGGAAGTTAATATATATCTACAGACCCATATTTTGGATGCTGTTCAAATCCATATATAAAATCTTTTTAAACTCACAATTTATGGAAAGGATTTATACTTCTTAAAGCCTTTTTCTTAATCTCTCTCACAGCCTTGTCCTCCTCAACAAGGTATCTTCCAGATGTGTTGAAATTATAGAATGGTTGAGAATTGACATCTGAAGAGCACCAGGTTTGGGAGGATTTTCTTTAAAAATATTATAATTCATCTTGAAAGTTCCATCTTCCCTTGAAAAAGTAGAATGTAATTTTATAAATACTATATGTTAATTTTTTTCAATTATCTCCTAGTGTCTTCCCCTCTTCAATTTTTGGCAACATTTTACAGCCAATTCACCTTCTTTTAAAGAGGGAGAACAAGCTTTTGATGCTGTTTGAAATAGTGTGCACATTTCAGTTCTGTCAGGCACTGATTATGCTCCAATTCTGGCCTCAGTTACCACTAGACCAGGGTTGTCAAACTCGATTTAATTGAGGGCCACATCAGGGTTGTGTTTGACCCTGGGGGGCGGGGTGTGTGTGCGTGGCTGTGGTGGCCATGGCCAGCTCAACGTCATTCATCGAGGCTCCAGTTTTGGCTGCAACGGCCTCCTGTAGCCCTCTCCAGTGAAATATGAGCCCAGGGAGGCCATATGTGGCCCGTCTGGGCTCTGTTTTCGGCCATGATGGCCTCCTGCAGCCCTCTGCCAGTGAAAATAGAGCTCCGTTTTCACTTCAGAGGGCTGCAGGAGGCCGTCATGGCTGAAAATGGAGCCGGGAGGACCGCATAAAGCCCCGAGCTCCATTTTTACTGGCAGGGGCATAGCGGACCATCCTTCGCTGTTTCCAGCGGCAGCCCTGAGGGCCAGATCTAAGCACCCCATGGGACAGATGTGGCCCGCGGGCCTTGAGTTTGACACCCCTGCACTAGACGATTCTTGGGGCCTAGGTACAATGTAATAGAGGCTGGGCAGCCAATCTTCTTACTGATCCAACAGGATAAATAAAAAAGAAGTCAATTTCAGAGACCACATGCAAAGACACCAATAATATAGAAATTGGGTACACAAAACTGCTCAAAATAGATTTTTCTCAAAATTAATAAGGTATTTTTCCCACTGTTATTCAAGAGCGTTTCAATTGGGCAGCTTGAGGCTGCCTAGCTGCATTACAAACAGTATTTCCAGTATTTCTTAGTACCCATCGCCATAAGCTGCTGACCGTACCCAATCCTCCTATGGTTCCGGCTTCCTGGGTTTAGGGTCTACTGAATCTCCAGGTCTTGCATGTGGAGACTTCAAGTCTAAATATGATACCAGTGATTGCATTGTACTACATCTTCTGCCCTCATGCCTATCCAGATCTGGTAGCTGATAAACTAGACCTGGTGCCCCATGCACATTATGAGCTCAAGGACATGCACAATGGGTTCCTCCTAGAAGATACCATATGTTCCTTCCTGGGGAACCAAAATCTGTACTCGTAGCTGTTCAATTTATATGGTTTGCCAGCTTCCTTGCCAGTACATTTTTGAGTTGGAGAAGCCCTCTTTGACCTCAACCTTCAATCCAGCTCATCAAACAGAAATCAAGGTATTATGCAGCACGAGGAATACCACCTATTGTATCCTTCAGTTTAAGTATTACCCTGTGCCATATATGCAGTGGTGGGATTCAGCCAGTTCGCACCACTTCGGGAGAACCAGTTGTTAACTTTCTGAGCAGTTTGGCAAACTGGTTGTTGGAAGAAATCATTATTAATGGGCAGAGAACTGGTTGTTAAATTACCTGAATCCCACCACTGCATATATGTACTGAACAACAATACATAAGACTTAGTGACCACCGTAATACTTGTCATTTTAGCAAAATAAAGATGGTGATATCATACTCTCATATAACTTTGGTATAGTGTTCAGTTTGAAATAATTAATTGAGAGCGGGCTACCCATCATAAAAACAGGCTGGCAGTACCTATGTATGTGCTCAAAGATTTGTGGCTATTAAATAAAAGCTAGGTCTGAGGAATTGAAAATCTCCACAGCTAATGCACAAAGAAGGAAAGAGAAGCATGCTCAGTTTTAAAAAGGTATTTGTAGACCTGTCTTATATTTCATTGGGTTCTGAATAAAAAACCTCCACATATTGGAGGTACATATCGACATTCTAATCTATATCCAAATCCAAATCCAAATCCAAAGAATATGAATGTTCTGTGATTTAGCAAAACCAGCCGAACAACCTTTTGAACATATCCAGTTGCATGTTGTGATACAGAACCATTATTCCACCATCAATGGTTACAACATTATTTTGAAAAACTTATGTTTTCAAATTCTGAATTCAATATTGAAAAGCATCAATAAAAATACATTAGGAATAAAGATTCGAATGGCAGAATGTCTCCTCGGTCCTCATTTAAAACAAAAGGGCCACAGGAGCACCATTTTAGCTATTTGTGTTATGTTTGGTGCCAATATTTTATAGGAATGTTTTTTAAACATTTTTCTTTCAGGACTCTTTCCCACTTTTAAAATATGTAGCCTTTATTGTATGGATTAATTTATCAATATTTACCTTATTAAAAATTAAAATTGGTGCATTCATTGCTGCTACAACTCCTCACAATTATCTGATTGGATTTTAATATTTTTCAAAACAGGCTGGCAAATAATTCTGATTTAGAGAGTCAGAATTACTCTCAAGAGAGTGTCTTTGGGTGTACAGGTAGCCCTTGGCTTACGGCCACAACTGAGCTCAAAATTTCTGTTGCTAAGCGAGACATTTGTTAAGTGAATTTTGCTTTACTACCTTTCTTGCCACCATTGTTAAGTTTATCACGGTAGTTGTTAAATTAGTAACATGGTTGTTAAGTGAATCTGACTTCCCAATTGACTTTGCTTGTTTTTTTTTTATTAATTTTTAAAAAACAAAACATATTTAAAAAAAACATAAACAATAAATCACCCGTTGCTGTACATAAG
>JANHZT010004734.1:78806-94171 GCA_032468215.1 Stegonotus admiraltiensis | reverse complement strand
TCATATTCTTCTTATCAAATCCCTATGAAGTGGAGAAAAAAAACTCCTCACAGCACCACGGCCATAACCACGCCCCCCCCAATTGACTTTGCTTGTCAGGTTACAAAAGGTGATCACATGATTCCAGAACTTTGCAACCATCATAAATATGAACCAGTTGCCAAGTATCTGGATTTTGATTATGTGACCAAGTGAATGCTGCAATGGTCGTAAGTATGAAAAGTGCTCATGTCACTTTTTTCAGTGCCATTGTAACTTTAAATGATCACTAAATGAACTGTTGTAAGTCGAGGACTACCTGTATAGCATAAATTTCGAGTTAAGCTCAACTTTGTGCTATATTCCTCTCAATAGTGCATAGAATTTGCCACCATTGTCCAATACAATGCGTTTCAATTTCCCAATCCTGGTAGTTTGGGCTGATCTCCCACTCAAGTCCTGTCCAGAACTAAATGTGCTTAGTTTCCAAATCCCAAGTTAGTCAGGTCCCTATAGACAATTCTGTCCTTCTATTACCATATGTATAGAAATACACATGTTGTATTTTGTTAAGATTTCTTCATCAGCAACTCAGGCAATAGCTAGAGCATTTTCAATTCCAATAAGGAAATTCAGGTCAAGCCAGCTCCAGTTCCAAAGCCCGTCACTTCTGAGGTAATAGGACTTTGGGGCAAAGAGGAACTGGACTATTACAGTAGGTCTCCGCTGCCACTATCCCTTCACTATAGTTTCTCTTTTCCATACCAGCCCTCTGGAGACCAGGAGGGGATTGACCGGAAATCCACATCCTACTTTGAGTCTGGTCAATCACCTAAGGGAAACCAAAACAAGACTTTAGGTGTCTGTAACCAAGTTGAGAGGAGTTGAGAGAAGGCAACCAGTCAGGAATGAAATGAAAAACAAACTTCTTTAAAACATGCCAAGGAAAATAAATTTTCACACACAGAATACACAATTCAAATACAACACCTTTCTCCCAATGTGATTCCAAATAATATAACCATCAACATTGTTTAAGGCAACTCCCTTATCCGGCACGCCAGATACTTCCCTCACTGAAATCACCCCAAACTCGAGCCAAAAAACGTAACAGAATCCTTTTCTCTTCTTTCTGGCTCTCGGGGATCAGGCGCCATCCTCAAGGCCTCTCAAATTGACTTGATTTAAAGGGCCACTTTCTCTCCACTAGTCGATAGATGGGTGCCACTTCTATGGGGAAAACCTAGCTCCTGTGTGCTAAGGAGTGGAAGCCGCTTTGGATCTGGCCGGACGCGAACCAACACAACACAAGGCAAGGAGAGACCAAGCAGAGGAGCTTGGAAGAGGCAACAACCTCAGCATCACTTCAGCTGCTGTAAGGTAGTTCGCCCCTGAGATGTATCAAGGATTGGCACGCAAGTGCAAAACATACTGAACTAGCCATTTAGGCTGTGAAGATTGCATCGTGTCTAGTTTGGAGATTTCCCTGACATTGTATGCCATTAGCTAAATAAACAAACCTCCACCACCCTACAGCAGTATTGAAAGGCAAGAAAAGGCAAAGCTTTGTGAACTTCCAAGCCTGAGAGAGCCAGCCACTTCTATCTGGCTTTCCAAACCCCAGTTCCTTCTCCTCTCGTCTGCCTCCCAAAAAAATTCCTTCCTTTTCTGTATGCAATCTCAGTAGTTCTTCAAACTCCTTCTGATAACAGAAATGAGCGAGACTTTTTCAAACAGGGCCATCCTTTCCCAGCAGGCTTGGAGTGGGGAGGGGAATGACTAAAGAAAATGAGGGATCCTCCAACCGTGGCAACTTTAGGCCTGGCGGACTTCAACTCCCAGAATTCCCCAGCCAGCTTTGCTGGGTTGGAGCAAAGGTTGGAGACCCCTGATCTATACGGAGTTTTATCAAGGCGTCGAGGACTTATGACGTCAGGATCCCGTTCGCTGGGTGTTTTTTTTTTCCCCGCCGATTGCTAGCTTGTGTTTTGGCGCGAAAAAGAAAATGGGCGGGATGTTGCTAGGTGAGGGGGAACCATTGAAGCTGAGGCAGGTAATTCTTTTTCGCTTTTTGCGCGCGCGCGAGCTTTCCCCCCCCCCGCCCTCGCTGCGGGGCTGCCGAAGGAGCTTTCGCGCGACCGGGGGGAGGTGGGGGATACTTTTGGCGGGAATAATTAGTGCGTCCAGGATAGAATGGATATGAGGGAGATTTCCTCTCTAAAAATCGCGCGGAAGAAAATGGCGGGAACGCTCCCCTATGAACTGTTCTTGTGAATAGCACTTCCCCCCCACGCACACATACGCCTACCTCTTTTTTTCTCCCTATATATAAGCGAGACCTGCGTATTCGCTCTTGACTCTCTGGTGGCTGCTGAACGGTTGGCAGAGAAGGGGTTTTTCTGTCGGTCTCATTTATTTCGGTTGCTCATTATCTTTTGATGTTCCATGAGGTGTGTTTTGTAACGTATTTACTTGCCGCTATTGTCAGGCTTTGCCCTTCACCAGAGTCAAATTTGGCAGCGAACAGACCGGGGGGGTGGGGGGAGATGGAGGCAAGCTAAATAACAGAAAGAGCTATCCATCTCAAAAAGAAATATTAGTTCCCAAGGATCCTTTTTATAATGTTATTCTATTTGTATATGCTCTTGTCGTAGCAAGAGGTAAATTTGTGGTAAATTTTATGGGGAGGATATGGTGTGTGACATTTTCAAAATAAAAATCGATATAAAACTGCTCATCTTATAAGGAAATGTATATTACGAAGATGAATTAAAAGGAGAGAGAAGCAGCATTGCAAAACATTGAAAAGGCCTTTTCAGGCTTAGCTCTTTGCTGTATGATCTGTGGGATTTTATTTTTTCCCTTGCTCTTGTATACATATTTCCAAATGTGCGTTACATGAATGAGAAAGTCTAGTGACCTTTTTGCAAGTATTTGTGCTTCAGATTTGCACTTATTAAAAACTTGTGCTAAGTGAGAGAGAAACGGAATAAGAAAAGCTGTGAACATATATATCTAAAATTCTAGACAATTGTAATTTCTTCCATATACTGTACTTGCTATTTTGTGTAAATATTAATATGGAATAGAAGAATGGAGAAAGCCTGTTTAACTTTTATCTGCTAGTATGGCAAATGTTATAAAGAGTTTGATGCAGAAGAAAAGCCTCTACATTTTAATAGTTCCAGATATTTTAGACATCTCTGCTACATTTACTGAATTCCAACAGAATTATTGCCAGTAATAGCAGTTTTTAACCTACAATAGAATACAAATGCAGCCTAGCTGTCAGCAGTGCTATTGTTCGGTAGGGGGGAGAGAATTAGGAGGAAGTATTATAACTGCTTGAGTTCTTGAAGGAAGGAATCTAACAATGTCATATTACACAATAGGGCTAATGCTGTTATTACTGCTATCATATACTAGAACTCAGCAGCAATCCAGGTAAAGAATGTCTTTAATGAATTTTCCAAGGTACCAGCACAAAGCTTCTGAATCAAAGTATTTGATTCTTGACACTATCTTAATAATTGACCTATATGCCATCAGATTTGAATGACCCATCCCCAAAACTTCTTTCATCTGAATGCCTGTGATTCCTTTTTACAACTGATCTTTTAGAATAGTATTTCTTAAAACTTTTTTCTCTCACCCGTTCCCACTTTGAATAATTATGGAGGATGTCAAAATAGGTTTTCTTTATATGGCTTATATTTTATACATTTTTACAGTGTTAAACACTAAAATCAATGCATTCACTGTCACTACTCCTTTTCACAATTGTTTAATGGGATTTTAACATTGTGTTATTTTTCAACATAGACTGGCAAAAAAGTTTCATTTTGCAGACCCTTTGCACAAACCTAGAACTATAATTTAAGAAACTATTTTAGAATATAACTAGCTAATGCTCCAAATAAAATGACACCACCCATTTAATCAAACTAGAACAGAATGTTGACATCTTACATGTGGAAAACATATGGAAGGAACCAAGTTACCTGGTTCTAGCTTACCTGATTTTTTTGTTGTTATTTCAGTTTCAATGAAAGAATATAGAAAAATCTGAACTTGCATGTCAAATTGTAATCCTATGATTTAAAATTTAAATTAAATTAAAATTTATGACTTTAAAGAGAGTTGAGCACTTCTCTGTTCTACAACTCAAGCAATCTTGCAAAAGATGTTATTTTAGCATCTTCATTGCACTTTTATTTCACAAATGCCACAAACTAGAAAGTTACCGTATTTTTCAGAGTTTAAGATGCACCAGGCTATAAGATGCACCTAGATTTACAGGAGGAAAACAAGAAAAAAATGTTTTTGGCCTCCATGTGTTGTGTTTTCGTTGTCCCCGGCCCCCAGAAGCACTGTGCAGTGCTCTGCATGTCCTATGTTTGCCAAAGGCAGCCCTTTTTTTGGCCTGCATAGTGCTGCTGGAGGCTGGGGAGGGCGAAAATGCACCACACTGAGGCCCCAAAACAGGCCCATATTCAGTCTATAAGACGCATCGAAACTTTCACCCACTTTTTTGGGGGGTGGGGGGAGTGCATCTTATACTCCGAGAAATAAAGTACTTGTTCTTTATTGCCTAGTGCTATAATATGCTGTCATATGTTTATCCATTTTATGGACAAGGTCTGCAACAGCTCATTTGTCCAGTGAGAAGGAATATTGAAAAGATTTTGCAGGCAGCTTCCACAAAATAAAAATAAATAAAACTGTAAATATATAATTGTGTGCTAGCAATCATTAAATATTTTTATTAATAATAACTGGAATAAGAGAGATTAAAGAAATTGAGAAAATGTACCTGAGAAGAGGATTAATAACATTCTTCAAAATCTGAAAGGATGTCACTTAGAAGTTTAAGACCTGTTCTCTTTCATTCCAGAGTGTAGAACATAGAACAGTAAATTAGAGTACAGTAAATTCCTCAAATGTTAGAAGTGGAACTAACCAGAAGTAGATGGTAATAGGTTCTGCTCCATTATATGCATTCAAGCAGATGCTAAATAGCTATCTTTATAAGTATACCTGTGTTGAACAGGAGTGGATTTGATGGGCTTAAAATGAATCTAGAAAAGTCATGCTATGCTTCTAGAAGTAGAACCAAAGAACAGCCCTGCTGAATCAAGCTAAGCTCCATTATTTTTTTTCTTCGCATTAACCAAGGAGAGGCTTCTGGGATAAAGCAGGAGAGAGAGATGACCTGTTCTTTTTCTTTTGAAACCGGTATAGGGAGGCATGATATCCCTAAGCCAAAGGAAGCATCAAGTCTTCCAAAAACTTGATAGACACATTTCATGAATTTATTCAACCTTCTTTTAAAGCCATCCAAGTTTGTGGCCATCACTACATCTTGATGGAATTCCAAAAGTCACATTTTTACACAGCTCAAATTCAATCTATCATTTCTTATTTTCTTTCAGCTGTATCCTGTAAGAAAATAGAATATAATCCATATGATAATCCATGAATTTGTTTATACTATTTTGTGGAACTGATGAACTAAGGAAAAATCCAGATTTTTACAATGCAGAGCAACATAAGGTATGTGACAGCATAACATCTATAAGCAAATAAGGTGTATAGTAGTCTAAAGTTGAAATATTTCATTTCCGATATTCAAAACAGACATTTGAAACAACGAGGTAAAGTGTTTAACTATGAAATGATTTTTCTGACTCAACAGCATTACCATTTTTTAAAAATGCTAACAATTTCTGTATGTAAAAGGAACATATCAGCAGTTAAAATACTTAACAAATATAATGATACTTTAAGATAATCTTAAGTTTTCAAGCAATAACTTCTTTATTTATTAGTTTATACAGTTTATATGGCCATGAACTCAAGCAGAGCCACCCAGTGGTTTACAAAAAAGAAACCAAAATAAAACAACAAACATAAGTTTTCAGGCATAGAAAAGTGTATCATCTAGATAGGTAGGTAGGTAGATGTAGTATAGTTTTTTGTGTGTTTTGAAGACCACAACTTCCTTTGGGAGAAATTAACTGAGTTGTCTACCAAAGTAATGGCACCCTGTCTTCTACATTATTGGTCGGGCAAAGACAAACATATTACTGTTTCCAAAGGGCTTTTTTTCCATCAGTGATTTTTTTAAAATATCATGGTTGGTCAGCCAGATTTTAAAACTGGATTTGGCATCTTTCTCCACCAATCAAATCCTTCTCAAGGACCTGGGATAGGCAGATCTTGTTTAATGTTATTAAAGGTATCATTACAATAAAACTGCATTTACAATTGGTTTTGTAAGAGTTGATGGTGTTCAAGTGGTGCTCCAATTGTTTTGGGATTAAACCCAACACACTCTTAATGTTGTTTCTATCTATCCATTTTATTTTATTTTTTCGTTTGCCACAATCTTTCCACATCTATTTGCAGGTCTTTGTATTTTGGCATTTTCTCCAGTTCTTTCTCTTCTATTCTGCTTTCTCCATATACTACAACATCCACTATCCAGACTTTTTTATCTTTCTTACTGATAGTTAATTCTGGGCTGTTATGTGGCAGGTGTTTGTTTGAATTCTAAAGTTCCAAAGCACTTTAGCTTCCTCATTTTCTCTTACTTTGCCTTGTGGTCCTACCAGTTCTTGCTTACAGGCAAATGGTTTCTTGCAAATATTCCAATGTACCATTGTTGCCTTTTGTCATGCTATTGTTTTTAGTTAGTTTGTGTGATCTTCTTACAGCTGCTAGGTGGTTCACCATTTCTTCAGCTTCTTTGCAGAGACAGCATTTGCAATTACTATTATATATTTATCTGCCCTTTTATTTAGGTGTACTTTTCCATTATCTGTCTCTTTGTACTTGCTTTATTATGAAAGATGGCTATTTGAACTGGAAAACTGCCAAAAACTATGATACCATTCTCTTATAAAAATTATTATGCACTCTATAGCCCTCAGAACGGGGAAGAATATGTATAACCATTTTTATTTATGTCTGAGCAGATCATTCTTCCAGCCTCTGGCACGAGTAAAGTCTGAAAAAGAAAAAACAGAAGACAGCCACTTGGAAGATGTGCTTATTTCACAAAAGTGAGTTACTTTGAGATATGTACTCATATTGCAAAATCTATTTATCATCCTGGGCATTCTTACAGTGATTCTTGGGCCAAATCTTCAAAGAATGCTGATTTTGAATACACAGTCCTTGCTGCTGAAAAATCTTTATCTGTCTATAACTGAGTTTTAACACATATGTGTTTGTGTGTGTGTATGTATATATATACATACATACACACACACCCAGATATTTAGTAGTTCAGTAATTATTGCTAAATATTTGGTTCTCAGGAAAATTGTAAATGGTTCAGAACTCTGCGAAGACTTCACAGTGAACTCTGCATCAAAAAAATTGCCTAAGGTTCTTAAGAGTGATGATGAAGAAGATTCTGTGGAATTAGATGGAAAGGATGCACAAGCAGATGACAACAAGTTGGTAAGTCTGTTCCTATAACATCCTAATTTTTGACAGATTAATCATGGAAAACTCTTTGAACTCTTAATGAATATTTTCTGCTTTCATCTTTCAAGAATACAGGTTTTATTTTTAAAACTTGTTTTTACTTGTGATTGCCCAGAATTGTTGGGAGTTGCATTTCTCATTTAATTTCAATTGTAGCACATATTTTAAATTAGGCTGATCTTATCAGACTAACATAAAAGTTATAATAAATATTGGTTTGTCCCTCTTTTATTGTAATGTTCAAGATCATGATTATCTGTGGTTATTCTTTCTATCTATATTTTGTCACCTAATAATTCTTCCTTTTTAGAGCCCTGACTGTGTTCCTGAGCCAAAGATCTCTGAAGAGAGCATCTCTCCAAGTACCAGTCCAACTACCTCCAATTCAGCCACATCTGGCAGTATCCCAAGGCGCAAAACTGGTAAGTTCACCCTCCTGAACATCCAACTCAGAAAACTTTGTGTACAGAAACTGCTACACCATTGATATCTTTGCTCTGCAGGTACTTTAATTCTAACATTGTTATTTAAAAGACTGCTATGCAGTCCGAATCGAATTAGGAAGTCTTGAACTTAGCGAATAGTTCTGGTTTTAGACAGCCTTCCACACGTTTCCATGTTGTTGAGGAATTTGGTAAGCTGAAGTCCATCCATTTAAGTTGCAGAAAGCTGAATGAAATTGGAACCTTAATTACTGACCCCATCAAACCAGTTTGGCTCAATTTGATTTTGATAGAGGGTTAATTTTAATGCCTGACATTTATTATAGGCCCCTCATTTTATCATGTTTGGTGTATTAGAAATGTCAACAAGCAGTGCTAGCCAGCCTCACCAGCTTCATTGTGATAGTTCTGCCATAAGAAAGCAGATTGAAATCTCAGCTTCTTCAAAATATTATAACATGTCTATAATACAGTTTTACTATATGGAATGAGATCAACAATTTGGTTGCCTATGAAAATATAAGTCTCTCAGAAAAACATAATTGCATTGATTCATGGAAACTGCTCAAATCCCAGCAATTAATCTATTAAGTATAATGGAAAAATGTTGTTTGAATTTTTAGAAATAGGGAAAGATGTCACTGTCATTTGAATGTTAATTGTGCCCCAACACTGATAAAATCTACCATTTAGTAATATCTGCTAGCACTTCTTTTGTAGCCCTCAGAATTTACGGTGTAGCAGCGACATCAGGCATTATTTCTTATTACCTCAAATAACCTTTGAATAAATTAGGATAACATTGCCTTACTCAGTTTTCAAATTAAGCTCTCAACTTGTTACACAAAGCCCAATACAGAATTGAGGCCTACTTCCCTGCTTCTTCCAACTTCCTGTTTTTGCTACTTAGAAACATTTGCATTGAGTTTTGGAATGGAGAACTTTGAGGAAGATCAGAAAAGCAGAGGAAATTCACACTCTCCATCTAGAATAATGAGGTTTTGTGTGGCATTCTGTGGACATCCTTTAACATTTAACTATTTTCTTGATCTGTATCTTACCACTTTTGTAAATCTTTTTTGCTTAAGTTAAGACAGCTTTTTAGTCAAGAAGTGTCAAGGACTCTTGATATGAATTAAATACAGCATATCAAGTCTCTATGATCTCTTATTTGCTTTAGGGGCAGCAAAAGTTTCCTAAGCATTGGGAAAAGTAGTGACAGTTTAATTGTAAATGAAATTTACTTCTACCTTTAGCCCGCAAACAGCTCTCTAAACGTAAACCAGAGGAAGATGACAACAGCTATTATTGCCATGAAAACCGCAGTAGTAAAAGACGGAAGGAAAACCTTGATGGAGATGGTGAGCACCTTATTGTCTGGTTATTAAAAGAGAGAGGTTAATATGAGAGAATCAAAAGGGGATGTCTCAATGACTTGCTATCGAGTCTTCTTGAATGAAAATGTTATCAGACAAAACAGTAGGAAAGCTGGTCTAAAATACTGAGTGTAACTTTTTTGTGTGTTTTTTTAAGAGTAAAGTTTCTCTGAATTATTTCTGTGTTAATGTAGTTTACACAGAGAATAAGCTTATGTCCGTTCGACTCAGTCATTAAAACTACCATGCCTTTTTATATATTCTAAATTAGGTCCACAGTTGTAGTCTGCAACTTATCTTATCATAAAAGAGTAGTAATATACTACTAAGTAATATACAATATATTACTAAGTAATATACTGTAGAGTCCAGTCATGTTTGTCAATGCTTACATGAATTTGCCCTGTCTTCAGATCTTCTGTAGGCTTTTCAAGTTCAAAATATTGTTCTCTAAATGTTTGTTTCCCAGAAGCAGTTTGCAACTATCTTGGATATCAAAAATAGGTATCAAAAAGCAAGTCAAAGCAAACTTGAGTTGAAATGGGTTAGGCTTTAAAACTTAGTTGAATTTTCTACAGATAATGTTGAACATTTGGTTTCTGCTTCAGAAACAGATTCTAAAGATAAAACCAATAAGAAACCCACGGAAGTGAAAGAAGTTGAAAGTGAGAATGCAACATTGGTGGAGCATAAAACAGATAAATATGCAAAGGAAAAAGAAATCCCAGATTCCTCTAAGCCACCCAGCAAGTCAATTTCTAGTTTTTTTGGTAAGTTTGAAATGTACCACCATTTCTGCATAGGAGTAAGACCAATGAAATAGCCAATATTATCAATTATTTGGGATGATATTTTTTTTAAAAAGAACTCTTATCAACCTGTCTCTGTTTTTTTCAATTTAAGGGTGCAGAAGATGAAAGTACTTGTTTATAAGAAAAGAAGTATAATATAATCAAAGTACCATATTAAGAGAAAAAGTAATGTCATATGCTTCCTCTAGAGGTCTGAACTAGTGATGACTGATGAGGAAAGAGCAATAGCACTTAGACTTCTATACCACTTTACAGTGCTTTATAGCCCTCTCTAAGCAGTTTACAGAGTTAGCATATTGCCATCAACAATTTGGGTCCTCATTTTACCCACCTCAGAAGGATGAGTCAATCTTGAGCCTGATATTGTAAATGGGCTGGATAGCTGAATAATAACATTGTATTCAGCTACTGCAGGAAGAAAACAATCCCCGTTGGTAATAATTAGTAAAGAAATTGCAAAAAAATGCCATATCATAATTATTTTTAAACAAATTATGATGTTACTGCACTTAGAATACTCTGCAATCCTAATCATATCTCAAAAATTATATTGGACAAATGGAAAGGGATACTTTGAAAAAGTATATTCAGTATTGTCCCAAAGGTGCTTTTTCAAGAGGCAACTGGACTTTCTGGTTTTTCTTTGAACACATTTCGCTTATCAAAGCTGAAGAAGGTTCTTGGATGAGAAGCGAAACGTCTTCTAAGAAAACCAGAAAGTCCAGTTTCCTCTTGAAAAAACATCTTTGGGGCAACTATAACCTGGATGACTGAGAATCTCCATAGACATTTACCAATATATTCAGTATTAACCAATGCTTTGTAGAAATGAGTATTATTTCTAATATTCTACAGCATACAATATAGATAGTCCTTGACTTACAACCACAACTGGGACCTGAATTTCAGTTGCTACCAAAAGCGATGTGGTTGTTAAGTACATCACATGTGACTGGACCTGATTTTTACTGTAGTTATGTGAATCACTGTTGACTTTAAGTGAATGATCATTAAGTGAATCACATGAAGAGTAAATGCAGTTTCCCCAATTGAATTTTCTTGTTGAAGCCAACTGGGAAAGTTGTGAAAGCTAATCACATGACCACAAGAAGCTTCAGCCATCATAAATAGAAGCCACTTGCCAAGCACCTGACTTGAGATCAGATAGCAGATTTAAGTTACTTATTCTGAGGCCATTATAACTTCAAACCATTGTTAATTGAATAGTCATAAATCAAGGACTACCTGTGAAGAGAAAATATGCCCATAAACCGGCATTCCATATAAGTGAGATTATCATAATTCTTGCCTCTTTTGATAATTTTAGCGGGGAAATTACTTTTTTGGCTGATAACAGATTCTGTTTAATGGCTTTGATTTTATACCTGACTTAAGACCATGGTAGGGACCAGAAAAGTTATTGTTAAGCAGTGCAGTCATTAAGTGTGGCATCACATGACTATATCTGATTTATGACCTTTCTTGCTGCAGTCATTAAGCAAGACATCACTTGACTGGCTTGCAACCTTCCCAGCCAGCTTCCCCATTGACTTTGCTTGTTGGAAGCTGGCTGGGAAAGTTGCAGGTGGCAATTACATTATCACAGGACACTGCAAACATTGTAAATGTGAGGATTGGTTGCAGGTCACTTTTAAACACTGTCATAACTTCAAATAGTTGGTAAATCAATGGTCTTAAGTCAAGAACCACCTGTAGTTTGGAATGTTGTGTTGTGTTATGTTTTCACTTTCAGCTCCCAAGAAAAGTTCAGTGAAAATAGAAAAGAAGCAAGCACCTGTAGTATCAGAAAACATGCCAGTACCAAAGTGTCTTAATAAAGTCAGTAATGATGAGTCCAACAGCATGGCTGACAAGTAAGTGATTGGTGTGTTTTTTCTAAGAGGGCTCTGTCTCATTTTTATCTTAATATTACATCAGTATTCCAAAGGATAAGGTCATGTAGTAAGCAGATCACAATACTTCATGCTTTTTGTCCAGAAAGGATTTAACAATTCTTACTAAATCAGAAAGTTATTTCAAGGAAAACCAATGTGATTGTTAATGTCACAAAGAGGGAGCAAAGTATAAAATACTTTATTCATAAATAAGTACTATGAAAACGATAAATACACATATTTATTATTTATAAACACAATTACAGTAGTTATCTAAAGATTTTTTTCAACTGTGTATTTATTCCTTAAGTCTGGTAACTCTAAACATACACATAAACTGATAAGAAAGTATGGAAATAAAACTTGTGAAGTTTTTGCTCCAAACAGTTTTCATTCTCATATAACCTGATTATTTGTGCATTGTTTGGGTTCCCAGTAATGCTCTAGGTTCACTGGATTCTGTATTCCAGCTAAAGTGAAATTATGACTATTTATTGTCCAGATAACTCTGAATAGGGTATGTGGGAATTACATTATTTTACATTTTCTAAGAATACAGTAATAGATACAGATGCTCTTGAATATTGAACAGTGCAAAGTGACAGAAACAGGCAGGAAAGATGTAGAAGTTTTTACCTCTTCAAAGCAGATAAGGAAGAACACACTAGCCTTGCTTTCAGTTGACATCTTCCATGTGTGGAAGGGAATATCTATAGTGGAGAAACATCTGTATCTAAATAGTCAAATAAAGATACTTTATATTGTAGACACTCAATTTCTAGTGTAGAAGAAGATAACATGAAAATAAGACTAGAACTGAATTAAGTGTAACTTTTTGCAAAATAAAAACTCGTAGATTTCCTTCTGCTTGCAGCCCAGCATCAGGCCTTTATAGATTCTTTTATATTATGCAAAGAAAAGAAAAAAAAACACAGCTCAGTTCTCCAAAGTTTCCTTTCTAAATTTTCCAATGTTATTTTTAGTGTTGTCTACACTTCTTGATGACAAGCCAGAGAAATGTTTCTACATGGTTTTTATGCATATTTAAAACTTTTTTTCTGCCTGATTGTACTGATGTGGGGATGTCTTATTGCAATCATCTCCTTTTCATGTCAGTAGTAAAGTTAGCAGGTTTACTGATCTGATTTTATAAAATGTATTGCATTTGAAAACATTTGGCTCCTCCTTAGATTAGCCTTAATACCAATTTTGTAAAAAGTTGCAATGATTCTCCAGGCCTCAAGAAAGTATGAAAATTTATGCAGAAGTTATTTCTTTCACATGACACCTTTTGCCAGTGTCTGATTTGCTGCAAAAAGACTTGGGTACTTTTGCATAATCTAATGATAGATTTAGAAATACCAGTAGCACTTAGACTTGTATACTGCTCCTTGTGCTTTACAGCACTCTCTGAGCGGTTTACATATGTCAGCATATTGCCCCCAACAATCCGGGTCCTCATTTTACCGACCTCAGAAGGATGGAAGACTGAGTCAACCTTCAGCCAATCAGGGTCAAACTCCTGGCTATAGGCAGATGTAGCCTGCAATATTGCATTCTAACCCCTGCGCCACCATGGCTCCCAAATCTTAAAAAATGTGAATTAGTCATTTTGTGTAGGATAACTACATACTATGTATTCCTCCCCCCCTCCCTGCTTTTACAGTTTTCTCAAACCATCTCTTACATTTGAGCCTGCAGAGTACAACCCTACAAAGAACAGTTATCATCCTGTTCATGATGCTTGCTGGGACCTTGGCCAAAAGTGAGTGCCACTGAGGTTATATTTTATGTTACAAAACATTGCTTCTTTTAAAAATTTATCTCTTATTATTTAAGCACCAGTGGACATTTCCTATCTGTTTTCCTATCAGTCTCATTATAAGCTTCATTATAGAATCATGTTAAATTACTGTATTAACTGTATTTAATTTAATTTAAAACTGTATTTAATTTACTGTATTTAATTGGGATTTTAAATTGGGTTTTTTAAATTGTCGGGCCAAATTGTTTAATTATTTTTAATTGTTTTTTAACTTTTGTATTATCTGTATTTTATGTTTCTGGCTGTGCACCGCCCTGAGTCCTTGCGGAGAAGGGCAGTATATAAAATGAATGAATGAATGAATAAATAAATAAATAAATATCTCATGTCCTAAACCAAGAATTGGTATTTAAGATCTGTGAAGAGTGTGTCTCATCTTCCAGTCATAGTTATCATCTAACACTTCTTTAATATAAACTGCCTTTTGTTTAGAGTCAAGCTATTATAATCGAGCTACTATTTTTTCCAAAACACTGGAGTTTGTTATTTGGATCTGCATTATTAATTGTTATGGCTTAGCATGATATATGTAAGCCCACCCAATGGTGCCTTATTTAACAGTCATAATATTTAAAAAATCATAGCTTATCACTATGCAAGTCCAGTTGAACAAAATAGATGGAATTTAGTATTAATTTTTGAGAGAGAGGAGGTCCTTTTTAAAATTTTAGCATTCTTTTTCACTGATTGCTATTTTTTTAGCAAATTCAGGGATATAAAAATATGCAAAGAGAAGAAAGCTCACTTCGTTCTACTACTGCTGGGAGATGCATTTTAGTTTCATAGTTTTAAATGTTGCTGTTATCCTAATTCTTTTGACAGGATACCATACATGGCTGTGGCTCGTACTTTGGAATATATTGAAGAAGAATCTGCCCGGTAAGATGACTTGCTACAAATTACAGAATAAGTAAGGATAGTTGTAGCGTTTTGAGGACAAGCGGTCTTGTCCTCAAAAATCATACAACATCTTTCTCTTTCTAGGTTGAAAATTATAGAGACCCTAAGCAATCTCTTTCGTTCTGCAATTGTTCTATCTCCACAAGACTTGCTCCCCTGTGTCTACCTCTGTCTTAATCGGTTAGGCCCAGCATATGAGGGCCTAGAATTAGGCATTGGCAAAACCATCCTCATGAAAGCTTTGGCCCAGGCCACAGGTGAGTCTGTCCAATTATAATCTTTCTAGAAGTAGTAACATTAGGCAATAGCTGTCAATAAAACATTAGTACGCTCTTATAAGCTTATAAGTTTTGGGGTGCAATGCCATCTGTACTCTGATGACACTCAGTTGTACATCTCCACCCCAACGATGCCCTTGAAGTGATGTCCCGGTGTCTGGACGCCGTGCGGGTCTGGATGGGGAGAAACAGGCTCCGACTCAACCCTTCCAAGACTGAGTGGCTGTGGCTGTGGCTGCCGGCATCCCGGTATAGCCAGTTGACACCATCACTGGCTATTGGGGGCAAGTCATTGGCCCCCATGGAGAGGGCTCGCAACTTGGGTGTCCTCCTGGATGCACGGCTGTCTTTAGAAGAGCATAT
>JANHZT010004734.1:7796-22513 GCA_032468215.1 Stegonotus admiraltiensis | reverse complement strand
ACCAGTTGGAGCCTCCGGGTGCACCTCAAGGGGAGCCCCATGTAGAGAGCATTACAGTAGTCCAGGTGGGAAATGACGAGTACCTGAGTGACTGTGCGTAACGAGTCCCGATCCAGAAAGGGACGCAACTGGCATATCAGATGAACCTGATAAAAAGCCCCCCGGCCAAGGCCGTCATGTGCTCTTCAAAAGACAGCCGTGCATCCAGGAGGACGCCCAAGTTGCGAGCCCCTTCTGTGGGGGCCAATGACTCGCCCCCAATAGCCAGCGATGGCACCAGCTGGCTATATTGGGACGCTGGAAGCCACAGCCACTTGGTCTTGGAGGGGTTGAGTCGGAGCCTGTTCCTCCCCATCCAGACCCGCACTGCCTCCAGACACTGGGACATCACTTCAAGGGGATCATTGGGGTGGCCTGGGCTGGAGATGTACAGCTGAGTGTCATCAGCGTACTGATGGAACTCCACCTCAAAGCCACAGATGATCTCACCCAGCGGCTTCACATAAATGTTGAACAGGAGAGGCGAGAGGACCGACCCCTGCGGCACCCCACAATCAAGGTGCCTCGAGGTCGACCTCTGCCCCCCTGCCAACACCGACTGCGACCAGTCAGAGAGATAGGAGGAGAACCAACGTAAAATGGTGCCCCCCACTCCTAGCCCCTCCAACTGGTGCAGCATGATACCGTGGTCGATGGTATCAAAAGCCGCTGAGAGATCTAATAGGACCACGATAAAGGAACAACCCCTATCCCGAGCCCTCCAGAGATCATCCACCAACGCGACCAATGCCGTTTCCGTGCTGTAACTGGGCCGGAAGCCGGACTGCAGCGGGTCCAGATAGACAGCTTCATCCAGGTACTGAGGAAGCTGCCGCACCACCACACTCTCAACAACCTTCGCCACAAAGCTAAGGTTGAAGACTGGACGATAGTTGGCCAAAACAGCTGGATCCAGAGAGGGCTTCTTGAGAAGGGGCCTCACCACTGCCTCCTTCCAGGCATCCGGCAAGATTGTTGAGGTAATGCTTTTGAATATTCTAGGAACTACACTAAAGATCCCTCCCCCTTTGAATGTAATAAAGGGGAAGTTGGCAGCAAGTAGTCCTTGACATGACCACAATTGGGAGAGGAACTCCCATTGCTAAGCAAGGTGGTTGTTAAATGAATCACACCTGATTTTATGACCTTTTTTCCACAGTTGTCAAGCGAATCCAGCTTTCCCCATTGACTTTGCTTTTGGAAACTGCCTGGGAAGATCGCAAAGGCAATCACATGACCCCCATGACGGTTATAAATATATGCTGATTGCCAAGCACCTGAATGTTGATCACATGACCATGAGAATTGAGTGATAGCTTTAAGTACACGGATTTGTCATTAGTCACTTTTTTCATCAGCATCATAACTTTGAATGGTAACTAAACAAATGGCTGTAAGCTAAAAACCACCTGTATGGTGGCTCAGTGGCTAAGACACTGAGCTTGCGATCTGAAAGGTCAGCAGTTCGGCAGCTCGAATCCCTAGTATAGGTCTCCTGTGTAAGCAGCGGGTTGGATTAGATGACCTCCAAGGTACATTCCAACTCTGTTACTGTTACCTGTTACATAGTAATTGGTAACTTTCATTGTTATGGGAAAGGTTAGCCCTGATGTCTCGGAATCATTGTTAGAGAAGGACAAAGTGTTGGTTAACATTGGTTGGTTAACATTGACTGGTTCAAGGTTGACTCAGCCTTCCATCTGATATCAGTAAAACGAGGACCCAGATTGTTGGGGGCAATATGCTACTACTGTAAACTGCTTAGAGAGGGCTGTAAAGCACTGTGAAGTGGTATACAAGTCTATTGCTATTGTTATTGGGAACTGGTGGCTATCCAGAAGTTACTGAACAGCTTCCTTCAGTATTTATTACAGTAGATAACGTTTCAGTGATATTTGGAAGACAGCAAATGTCATACAATTGTCAAGTGCCATATGGTTAGCAGGTTAACCTTTTGCCAGTATAAGAGACATTGCATTGTAGCATCTAAGTTGGTTTATAAATTTGAAGAGAACTAGTTTAAAAACATGCTGCTTGGCTTTGGAGCATTCTGTGGCTATGCATAGCACACTGAGTTGTATAAATACAAAGCAACCATAGTTTAACCTAGCAGATTGTGCAATGACAATCTGTATGATTACTTTCCAGACAAGCATGTTATGGAAATCCGGTCCTTTGAATTGGTGAGCAAACCATGGATAAGTTCAGCATGGGTAAATATATTGTGCAAACTCAGCGATTGTTTTTCTCTTTGATAAAACTGCCTCCCAGGATGACTATCAAAGAATGTCTGTATGCGGAATGAGGAAAACGTCTTTTTGTCCTTCATTTCAAACAGTAAAATATCTTTGAACAATCTCCAACAATTAGGAATCAAGCTTGCCAGTTAAACTGACTTCAGATCAGTCCTCGTGTCGCAGGCGTGTGTGGAGAAGCTAGTTTGACTTATATTAATAATCACACTGACAGAAATATGTATGCCTGTGTGTGGCCATGATTCCAGTATAATTATTCTAAAATAAGACAGTTGCTTTTGGCAAAAGCTATTTTCTTTTCATCAAGCATTTCATTTTGTATTTTGTAGCTGCCCATTTTGTATTTTGTAGCTGCCTGTCTTTTTTCCAGGAAGGCAGGCAGGAGGATCCTGTGTCAATCAAACGTTAGCTGCTATAATGACACTTACCTTACCCTAATAAAAAATAAAATAACGTGAGTCTGTGTGGTATAGCGGGCTATGTCTTGAGCAACTTCAGAGAAAGCCAGGTTCTCATCCACCATCCTCAGGGATGGAAGTTCATCAGGTGGCTTGGGATCAGAAACACTCTCAGCACAAACTACCTCTTAGGGTTGTTGTAAGGAAAAATAGGCTGAGCTGCATATATTGCCTTGAGTTCCTGAAGGAAAGGCAGCATAGGTATCTAATTAATCAATTAAATCTATTTAGTATATATTTTCTCAGGTAAGAAAATCACCTGTAGGCTTCCCCCCTCCAAAACTTTGTCCAGGATATAAAAAGAAAAGTCTTTGAGCATGGCTTTCTGGTGAGATTCTGGTGAGACTTGACATATGGATTCTTCGTGTGCTTGGATATTTCGTTCTATTATCCTTCTCCAACTTTCTGCCTCCTATCAATAATTCACCAACATTTGGGGCTACTGAGCATATTTAGTCCTAATCTGTCCCCTCCCTTACCTCTATCCCCACCAAAAAATTAATCCTGCACATTTTGGGGTTTCACAGAACCTTTCTCCTCTGCAGGGGTAGTACCTGCCAAGATATTCGCTCGTGGGGGGGGGAATAACCACTGGTAATAGCAGATGGAAATACAGAGATTCTGTTTCTCTGTGTGTGAGTGAATGGGGG
Source organism: Stegonotus admiraltiensis (assembly GCA_032468215.1). Classification (NCBI taxonomy): domain Eukaryota; kingdom Metazoa; phylum Chordata; class Lepidosauria; order Squamata; family Colubridae; genus Stegonotus; species Stegonotus admiraltiensis. The sequence goes on along the minus strand of JANHZT010004734.1, from coordinate 19,111 downwards.
CTGGATATTGGCAGTAATGCTTGGGGGAGATCTGTCTGTGTTTCCATCAGCCACACTTCTCACGTGGATCTGTCTGCCTTGCACACCCTCCAGGACCCAGAGCCAAGAAGGGGCCTCCCCACTCTTCCTGCCAGTGTCTGGGTCTGAAGGGGAGGGGAATTGCCTCTTCCTGTCAGGGATATAAACTCAAGCTTGGCTGACTGCAAGTCTGTATTTTCCTTCCCCTTTGCCAGAAAGTGGCAAGAGAGAGGTTTGCGTGTGCATTGGGCTGGGGTGGTGGTGGTGGAATTTGGGACCTTGGTGCCTCCACCTTTTTTTACAAAATAGTTTCTTTTGACTCAAGTTTCAGTTAGGGGAGGGAGAATCCCAGGAAAGCAACCAGGTTCTTGACTTTGAACTTCTTTGTGGGAAGAGGACCCATTGCCTGTGTGTGGTGTGTGGAGGGGAAGGGAAGGGAGGCCTCTTGGGGAAAGGACTTCCCTCCCCCCAAGGCACAACACCTGTTTTGCATGTAAAAGTGCTGGAGTATCGCCTTGCCTACCAGTTAAACAATCTGAAATGGCAGAAGGTTCCTCAAGAGCTTTCTGTATCAAGAACTGAGCTGTCTAATTGGGAACAGTAAAGTCTGCATCAGGCCAATTCAGAGTTGACAAAATACATTCAGTCCCTGACTTAACAACCATTCGTTTTAGCCATTGCTTGAAGTTTTTACAGTGGCACTGAAAAAAGTATGACAGGTCCTCACACTTACAACTATTGCAGCATCCCCAACGATAGGTGATCACGATTGGGGTCCTTAGCAACCATCATGTATTTATGAAGGTTTCAGCATCCCTGGGTCATGTGGTTGCCATTTTGAAACGGCTTCTGACAAGCAAAGTCAATGGGGGAAGCTGGATTCACTTAATGACCTCATGCTCAGTGGCCGCATGGTTCATTGAATTGATCCCAATTGTCATTGTAGGTTGAGGACTGCCTGTAGCGTGCAAATTCTCAGATTCTTCATCAGGGGTTAAAACACAAGGACACCAATAGAACTGGAAGAAAACTTGTAGGTGATGATGTTTAAACCATGCCAACATTAGGTTATTCCCAGGCTGCATTAAATACCGTACCTTCCTATGTAGACATGGCTTAACCATTGGCCATACCCGTGATGGCGAACCAGAGGTGGCACGCAGAGCCCTCTCTGTGGGCACGTGTGCCATCACCAGCTGCTCTCTTCCAGATTCTGGCGCATGCGTACATGCCGGCCAGCTGGTCTTCACGCAAAGACCAACTAGCGTGCCGGAATCCGGAAGAGAGCAGCTGTCTGGTACATGCATGCGCACTGGCCAAGTGGGCCATACTATTACCTCCAATGTTTTTTAATCAATCGAATGAAAAAGTTCTTGAAACTTGAAAGCTTGCTCATGATTTCTGAACCTTGAGTTGACTCAAGCATGCTAGTTTGTACAGATTCAATTGGTTTAATAATAAAATATTTCTTTATTTCAGCTTTTTTCCCTTACAGCCAACATGACTGTATTTGTTTCAGGAATATTACTGGGTTTTCCAGATACCTGAATTATTGGCTTGAATCCACTAAATGATGTTTTTATTTCTGTATATCCCTGATATACTGTATATACCTGCCTGTAACTTCTGTAAGCAGAGGTTAAGGAGCATCTATTTATCTCTGATAGATGAAAGGACATTCAGACTGCATTTTAGTTCAACATTTCTTATTTTGGAAAGTTCTGGTATTAAAGTACTCCAGTCTCTCATAGAAGGCTGGATATTTGCATTTTGCAGCCTTACACATAAGAATAATGATGCTTCCTTCTTTCACCAAATAGGGTGCTTAGGTATCCAAGAGTGGTTGTGTTATTTCTAAAAACATGGCAAAATACTACAAGAGATCCTTCCTCCCTCAAACAAAATAGTACATAACAAAAATATTTAAATGAGCTGATTTTTAAAAAAATTCAAATCACTTCTTTGAAGTTGCTGTCTCACTACGGTATTTCCTAATGACAAAACTAGTTCTACTATTAGAGTAAAGGGTCCTTTTTTGTAATTTTTTTAAAGCCTTGCTGATGGATATTAGGTAAGGTGTTGAAATAATGGACATAAAGAAAGGACTGCTGCTACAAAATGACTCCATATGTTCCCTTCTATTCACCATCAGGCAGTTTCACCAGATAATGGTAAAAGGTACAAAGTAAGTCAAGATTAACAGTGGTTTTCTTCCTTCTCTCAAAGGAGCTTTTGGAAGAGTAATTGCTACAAAAGACAACCATACATTTTCATGCCCTTAGTTTAATAAGATTTCTCTGTCTAACTGTCACATCAAGGTCCAGCCTAAATTTGTAGCTTTTGGAATGCTCAAGAACAAAGAAGCAATCAGGAAATATTTAATAAAATTATTTAATCTGGATCCAGAAGTAAGGTAAGGATGCACAGTTCTTGGGATTTCCCTGCAGCATCTTCCAGAGTGAGATTTGAATCCAGGGTATGCCTGTGAAAAAAATGATTGTGACTCTTTAGTAGGTACACTGGTAGGTTTAAGGCACAATGGCTGTTTCTCTTACTGTTGCCCCCTCCTTCTTTTATAGTCTCTCTCTCTCTCTCTGTCTCTCTCTCTCCCTCCCTCTGTCTTCCCCCTCTTCGCCCTCCCTCTCTCTCCTCCCCCCAATTTCCTTCGCTGGGTGGAGCTGCGGAAGGAATGAGCTCACAGCTGCTAATGTATTCCAGATGGAACTTCTGCTCTCCATACTCCTTGGCGCTTTTCCAAACTGTTTTCATTCTTGCTGCCCCCTCATGCCCTCTGCTCTTTTTACACACTGCCGGTCTCTGTGCACATTGCCCTGAGCAATTTCCTGGCTGCCCCTTGTTCTTTTTGACACATCACTAGGGGGCAGTGGTCTTCCTCCAGGCATAAAATGTGACCAGTTGCTCATTGCTGCAGGTAACCATAACAACCTGGCTCTTCCCTTTAATTGGCTGAGCAAGGCAATGAAAGGACATCAAATAGAAAAGGTTGAAGGCAAGAGGTCCTAGTCCTAGGGCAGCATCACGAGGTATGAGGTATACAGAAATCACAAAACTGTGAGGGGCATTCATTGCATTGGGGCAAGGAGGGAACAGTTGCAATTCTTTGGGAGTAGATAAAGGAAACGGCACTTTTTTCATTGCATAACTTCAGGGGGATTGGATGAGCTGGTGAAAGGCTCTTGGAGGCTCATGTCCCCACCCCTCCTTACATGTTCTTTGTTTTTTCAGGAACCTGAGCCTGTAGAAGAATGTGTCCAGAGCACACTGGCCGCCTTGTACCCTCCTTTCGAAGCCACGGCCCCCACCCTTCTGAGTCAGGTCTTCGAAGTGCTGGAGCGGACGTACCAACACGATGCACTGCGCTACACCCTTGACTTCCTTGTTCCTGCCAAGCACATCTTGGCTCGCATCCAGAGTGAAGCCTGTGTGAGCTCCTGCTTCGGTTTGGCTCTCTGTTCGTCTGGAGTACTTCTGAACAGGAAATCTAGCTTGGCAGTGTTGGGCAATAGAGAAATAATCCGTGCTGGTGCCAGAATCCCATAGTAGCTCTCTGTGTGAGAGTTAGCTAGGACATCGGTGGCCTTCCAGAGGGTGTTGAATTCCATCTCCCATCAATTCCCATAAATGTTATCCAATACCTGGAGGGCCACAGCTTCTCTAATCTAAATTTAAGTATAGGAAATTAAACTTTAGTTCCTGGGTATTTTTAAAATTTTAATTCTGTAGATAATGCTCGACTTATGGCCACAGTTGAGCCCAGAATTTTGTTTTTAAATTGTGGTCATAACTTGAGTTACCATGCAACTAGATTTGAGTTTATGATCATTTTTATGATGGTCAGTAAGTGAGTCACCATAGTTGTTAAGTGAATCATGAGGTTGTAACTCCAAATCCAGCTTATCCAATGGCTTTGCTTTTTTTTTTAAATTTGCTGTAAACAGCAAAAAAACCATTGGAAAATGTGATCATGTGCTGTAACTGGTTGTAAATGTGAGCTGGTTGCCAGGTGCCCAAAATACAGTCCCAAGACCAGGGGTGATGAAGCAGTCATAAAATTTCGGGACAGTTTCGAGTAACGTTTTTTGAAATTGTCATAGCTTGCTAAATTATTGGTAGTAAGTCAAGGACTACCTGTATCATATTCCCACATTTTCTTATAGTAACTCCTTCATAAGTAAGCAAAGTGGATGTTTGGGTGGGATATATAGATGTCAACATTCTTTAATTGGAGAGTCTTAAAAAATGTTATGTAAACTAGATTCTCCCCTCCCCACCCTTCCTCACTCTTGTCCTTCTCTTATTTGGCAATTTTAGTTTTTGTGCAGAATTCTAATCAAATTCTTCATCGTGGTGAAATGCCAGAACTGAGCTAAGCTGGGAGATTCTTGTTGTTTCTACATGGTGGGAAGCAAAAGAATGATATACTACCCATTAATGCAATATTGGTATTGTATACAGGTAGTCCTCGACTTAGAACCCCAATTGAGCCCAAAATTTCTGTTGCTAAGTGAAAAATTGGTTAAGTGAGTTTTGCCCCATTTTACGACTTTTCTTGCCACATTTGTTAAGTGTATCACTGCAGTTGTCAAATTAGTAATCCGGTTGTTAAGTGAATCTGGCTTCCCCATTGACTTCAGAAGGTCACAAAAGGTGATCACATGACCCTGGGACACTGCAATCGTCCTAAACATGAAGCAGTTGTCAACCATCTGAATGTAAATCATGTGACCCTGGGGATGCTGCAACGGTCATAAGTGTGAAAAATGATCATATGTCACTTTTTTCGGAGCTGTTTTAACTTCGAACAATCACAAAATGAACTGTTGTAAGTCAAGGACTACCTGTATATAGGTTCTAGTTTTCCGTATTTCTTAATACAGAATTCTTAATAATATCTAGCTGAATTCCCTTTCTCCTCTTCTCGCTTTCCCTCTTTCCCAGGCTCAGTATAGTGGCTTCGTCTTTTGCCATGAAGGGTGGCCCCTTTGCCTTCATGAAAAAGTCCTCGTCCAGCTGGGCTCCTTGCCGTGGCAACACTTGAGTCCCGGGGATTTCTACTTGCAAGTGGTGCCTCACCGGGAATGTGCTCCCCGCCTAGTCCTGAAATGCCCCTCGCTGGAGGGCCGGGGAGTGCAGGAGTTGCCTGTGTCTCCTGACTCCTATCGATTCCTGTTCACCATTGAATGGCTTAATGGCATCAACAAAGAACGTAGAGTAGGGCGTCTGGAACGCTGCTTGCTGGCAGCTGGAGAAAAAGTGCTGAGCTTGCCCTGGGCTGAGCTTGTGTATCCTCAGTTTGTGCACAAAGATGGATTTATTGTGGGGCAGCACTGCCCTACAGATTTGAGTCCTGAGGTCCTGGGGGCAAGGAGTCCTGGTGACGGACGTCATTCTGGCGGTGAGAACCGGGAATCTGAGGGGGAGTACGTTCACCTCTTGGAGGTCAGCCCCACCTTGCATCAAGCACCCAGAATCCCACAACCTTGCACTGCCCAGATTCAGACAATGCCTGCTCGCAAGGGACATAGCAAAAATAGGAACCGGCGCCACCGAGCCTGGCTCCATCATAAGTCAGGCTGCGGGGAGAACTTTGCTTTGCGACAGGCTTGCAAAACTGAGGAGTCAGAGAAGTCTAGCCAAGAGAAGGGAAACCAGGATGAGAAGGTAGCTCAGCTGCGACCAAATCCTAGCCCCGCTTTGGACACAGTCTTAGAAAGTCCTGGAGCAGTTGGGAACTTAAATCCTAAACAACTGGAGGAAAACCTAGATCCTGTTGAAACAAAACCATCACCCATTCTGAGTAGTAGTGAGGGTGTTGTTGAAGACACAGCTCTGGGGAAAGAAGAGTTGCTTGAATCCATTCACCAAGATCCAACTCCTCCTAAGGAGGGCAGCAAGGAAAGCCATTCTCCAGCTTTAGCAACTCCAAAACGTACCAGCAAGGGAAACCGGAGGAAAAAGAAAGGTGCTGGGAAAGGAGCTGGTGGTCGTATTAAACAGGGGTCAGATTCTGCTAACCAAGAAACAGAAAGTTCTGATCTTAAAACAGGTGCTGAAAAGGAGGAGGCCTGCACTGGTCCAGGAGTACAGGATTCTGGGACCGGAAGTGTTTATGTTAATACCAGAGATTCAGACATCATCAAAGTACCCTGTGCTGATATCACAGATTGCGATGGTGTCCCAGAGTGCGATGGCACCCAAGAGAAAGATAGAATTGTAGGAAACCAAAGCTTTGAAACTGGAGGGGAAGGAGCCAACAATGATGACTTGGCTGTCAGCACTGGAGACTGTATTGCTGGTGCTACAGAGCCAGAAGACAGCATAGGAAAATGTACCATTGGTGACAATGAAGGCAGCTCTGGGGAAGGAAACATGGAAGGCCCAAAACTTAACACTGAAGAGCCAAATGCTAAACCCAACACTAGTGAACCAAGAATTGGTACTGAGAACGTGAGAGTCCAAGAAAAAGAAGTGGAGATTTCTGAAGACCAATGTATGATGGAACAGGGTCTCGACAGCAAAGAACCAGGGCTTACTGACTTGCCAAGTAAGAATGAATTAGCAAGTGTTGATGAGAAAGAAGAGGCCATAGGCATAGCAGCTGATCAGGCTCCTGGGGAAATACAAAATTCCCTTTTACCCATGGTGGCTCGTCTTGGGGAATCTGTAAACTGGAATCTTCTTCAATCAGGAGTTTTTGCTTTGACAGGTAAGTCATCAAGTGATAATCATCTGGAGATGTTGAAGTTCATTTGTTTTTCCCTTGTAATAAATCTTCAAAAATAAATAGTAGAAAATTTAATCTCTAATGTGGCATTCCTCGATCTAGATGTCTCAATTGTTGGATTACTCTTCCAAGAATATTCCTAGCCAGTGTGGCCAATAATTATCTAATTGGGAATTCTGAAAATTCTAAATCCAATACATCTGGATCCAGATTGATGAATGCTTCTCTAGTGCTTTGATGGTTATCCACAACAGTATGGCAGTGTAGAGTCAGAATAAGTTACGATGGAACCTGAAGCTTGTTTATCAGTTTCCCTTGACATAATGGCATTCAGATGTGCAGGACTGCACCTAACATTCATCAAACCAACATTGTGCATAACTAACTTAGGGAATGATGGGATCTGTAGTTGACACATCCAAATTGGTGACTATTGCAGGGGGTTCCACTAGCAGTATCTGTAAGGGGGTCAAAAGCAGCAAGATCGCAGACAAAGGATTGTTTTGCAAGCCCTGATCTCTCAAACAAGTTCAGATGTGTGAGGTTTGCATCATGACACTTTTCATCTACTATCTTACGATTTTCACATCTCTCAATTCCACAAATTAGTTAACTAGCTAATTTGCCTAGAGCTAGTTAGCTTTAGGCAAATCAGTAGGGTATACAGTACTTTGGATTCAGAGGATAGACAGATGCTTCAGAGTGTGTGGGACGCTCAGCAGTTTCCTTCTAATGGATGTTATGTCTAGATCAGGGGTGTCAAACTTGATTTCATTGAGGGCTGCATCAGGGTTGTGTTTGACCTCAGGGGCGTGGGGAGGCGTGGCTGGGATGGACGTGGCCAGCTCAACATCACTCATATCGGGGGGCCCTGTGGTGGACTGAGTGCTCTGCCAGCGAAAATGGGCTCACGAGCTCCATTTTCTGCTGCGATGGCCTCCTGCAACCCTCTGCCAGTGAAAACGGAGCTCAGGAGGAATGCATAGTGTTTCTAGGGCAGCCCTGCCTAGCCAGATCAAAGCACCCTGTAGGCCAGATCTGGCCCGTGGACCTTGAGTTTGACACCCCTGGTCTAGATCATCTCTACTATAAATAGCATAGCATCATTCTGCATTTGCTGTTTAGAGAGTATTAATGCCTCTCCCTAACAAGTATCTGTACTTTTTTCATTATTTTTTGCTCACTTTGGATACTGTGTATTTCAAAATACTGAGGTTGGAACAGTTTTTGTCCCCATCATGCTTATTTACTTTGACTTTTCAAGGCAAAGCAGCCCTCTGCTGTCTGCCCCTCTGCTCCATTACGTAGGGTTGAACTAGATGTCACAATTAAGAAACATTGACTAACTAGAGTGAAGTTAATGGGATAACTTCATGAGATAATGGGTAAAGACAATGGAGAAACAGATTTTGGATACCATTAATCATAGATAGTTTGCTTTTGGGGAAGGGGCACAAAAATGGCACTGCAAGAAGTATTTTTTGCTGATATTAATGAAGGCTGATGTGTATTCAGTTTTTGTTCCTATCAGTGGAGTTTGTGCTAGTGGAGTTTGTGCAGGATGACACTCCAGTGGATTCTGCCTTGTATTCCTGGGGATGTTGTGAGCTGTGATTCCAAACAGCATGACCAGAAGTGAAGGACCCTGGGAGTTATAGTTCAGGTGCAACATATAGAGGGTAATTACTTCTGTAATGGTGCAATCAACCATTTGTATTTTCCATTGTAAGCAGTAAAATAACTTGGGGGCAATCCGCGTTGCAATTCCAGCAACTTGACTTAACCAGAAAATTATATATATAGTTTATGTAACTATATATTTATATATATAGTTTATGTAAACTTTATGAATTGTGTACTTAGCTCAACAAACCATGGCTTCAGATTGCAGCCCAAAACTTTCCTATGAATATCAATATTACAAAATGAGTCTCTGCAGGCTCTTCCAACAAACTCGTCCTTTAACCAACATTTTTGCCATCTTACTAAACATCACGAGGACTGAGTGAGGCAAGCCTGGGTCCTCGCCACATCACAACAGTCTGCAGAAACCACTCTCTTGCCTCAAGCCACCAAACACAACCCAGAATGACACCAGCGCCTGATCATGTTACTGAAGGCCTCTGGCTTTCAAAACAGGAGGCAGGCCTCCCTTGGGGGGGGGGTGTACTACATGGGAAGTGTAAACAAAGAGTGATTTGGAAATAAAGGGAAAATAAATAAGAGAATGGAAGAAACCTTGAAAAGGAAGCACCAGGCTGGTGAATCCATTTCCAAAAAAGTCGATGTCATCTACTAGAATCCTTCAGTTTTATGAACATGACCCCTTAAGCCTGGATATACACGTAGTCCTCACTTAAACAACAGTAATTGAGGTCAGAATTTCCATCACTAAGTGACAGAATCATAAAGTGTAACAACATGTCCATGCTGCTTGGCAGTGGAAATTCTAGCACTTCTGGTTTGTATCATTAAGCAAATGATTAAGTTGCTAAGCGATGATGTTAAGAATTTTGTAAATTCTTGCTGGCATCCCCATTGACTGGTTGTAACACAATGGCAAAGAATATTACAAATGTGACCAGGTCACTCATTCAACTCTGTTGTGAGTTCAGATGTGATTGTTAAATGAAGATCATCTGTATTAATATCCAGTATGATGTCCCTAGAACAGTGATGGCTAACCTTTTTGCCATCATGTGCCAAAAGCGGGGGGGAGCACGGACGGGTCACATGCATGTGTGCCCATATCCATAATTCTATGTGCCCTGCCCCCCCAATGCTCCCCCCTGCTTTTGGCACGTGGGCCCAGTAGGCCCATTTTTCGCTCTCCCCAGGCTCCAGAGCCTTTCCAGGAATCTGGGGAGGGCAAACACAGCCTTTCCCAGCCCCCCAGAGGCCCTCCGGAGGCTGGAAACAGTGTGTTTCCTGACTTCTGGTGGGCCAAGAAGGTCCAAAAATCAACTGGCTGGCGCACGCATGTGTGCCAGAGCTGAGCTTGTGTGCCCACCAATATGGCTCCACGTGCCACCTGTGGCACCCGTGCCAAAGGTTCGCCATCACTGCCCTAGAAGGTCCACAAGCAGAGATGAACAGATTCCTGTTCATTGCTCCCTGGATCAACTTGCCAGAGAGGCCATGTTTTTTAAACGAGACTGATAGCCATTATTTTCTGCAGAATTTTCCAATTCATTTGATACTCTCCATTTTGGTCTGGGAGATGCCGTAGCAATACTAAAAACAGCCCAGTTGGAACAAACTAATGCTTGATTTGGTTCAGTGTTCTGTTGCCAGTGTTCCAGTCATTTGGATGCCTCATTAACTAGTGGAATGATTTTCCTTCAGAAGTTGTGGTTGCTCTGTCAATTTGTTGGTTCCGCCCCAGGTGCCTGATGGATCCTGATAGGTTCCTGACGGAGCTTGGGACATTTCCCACATCCTTATCCCGCGATTCACCAGAGGCCCTGGTTGATGCTTGGGAACGGGCTGTCACCGGAGCACTGGATCGAATTGCCCCATTGCGGCCTCTCCGCCGACAGGGATCCCGCGTAGCTCCATGGTTTTCTGAGGAGCTCAGGGAGATGAAACGTCGGAAGAGATGCCTAGAGGGTTGTTGGAGATCTTCCTGATCCGAATCTGATCGAACACAGTTAAGAACCTATATTAGGTCCTATCTTGTGGCGATGGAAGCGACAAAACGTGATTATTTTGCTGCTCTCATTGCGTCGGCAGAGAATCGCCCAGCAGCCTTGTTCCGAGTGACCCGCTCCCTCCTTAATCAGGGAGCGAGAGAGGACCCCTTGCAGGGTACTGCTGAGGATTTTGTACAATTCCTGCATGACAAAATCGCTCAGATCTGGACAGGTTTGGACTCTGACTGGGCAGGGTCTGACGAGATGGGAGCTAGTCTTGAAGGTAATATCTAGGTTGACTTTGACCTGTGTCCTTCGAGGAAGTGGACAGGATTGTTAGAAGATTGAGTGCCACAACGTGTTTGTTGGGCCCATGTCCTTCCTGGCTTTCTGCGGCAGCTAGAGAGGTGACCAGAGACTGGATCCAGGCAATTGTTAACGCTTCGTTGAGGGATGGGGTCTTCCCCACCATCCTTAAGGAGGCCGTGGTTCGTCCCCTGCTCAAGAAGCCTGCCCTGGATCCGGCCTCCCTTAATAACTTTTGTCCCATCTCCAACCTTCGCTTTATAGTGAAGGTTGTTGAGTCCGTTGTGGCATATCAACTTCCACAATTCCTGGAGGAAACGGACTATCTAGACCCCTACCAATCGGGCTTCAGGTGTGGACACAGCACGGAAACGGCATTGGTCGCCCTGGTGAATGATCTCTGGTGGGCCCGGGACAGAGGTTATTCCTCTGCTCTGGTGCTACTTGACCTCTCAGCGTCTTTTGATACTATCGACCATGGTATCCTACTGCGACGACTTGGGGGGTTAGGAGTGGGGGGGCACTGTTTTACAGTGGTTCTCCTACCTCTCAGGTCATACGCAGTTTGTCTGGGCAGGGGGGCAGAGATCCTCCTCAAGGCCCCTCATTTGTGG
>JANHZT010004733.1:70404-83111 GCA_032468215.1 Stegonotus admiraltiensis | reverse complement strand
CTCGCGTGCCCACCAATTTGGCTCCGCGTGCCACCTGTGGCACCCGTGCCATAGGTTCGCCATCACGGTCCTAGATGGTATTCTCTATCGCTACCTTTACTAGAAATAAAAGTTTAGCATACGCCTAAGACAAAACTGAATATCTGCTACAAGACATACGCACCTTTAAAGCGTTCATCCTCAGCAACCACTCTTTCAAAAACAACGGTAACTACCTGCCGGACTGTGGCTGCTGCAGTATTATTGGTGATATTATCTTTTGTAAAGTGTAATCGAAAACAAAGAACAATTGCCTAAACAGTAAAAAATTAAAACATTCTCATTACTCAACAGAAAAACATTCTCATTACAAAAGAGAAACGTCATAATTCTTGCAATTTATAATTTTAATGTAAGATGATATGTCACATACGCTTAATAAATAAAAAATAAAATAAAATAAAATGTTTTTCTAGAAATGATTCCAGAAACTATCGTTAAGGAAACATGGTATTATGTGTATAAAGATTTTCTTCACTTTAGGAAAGCTTCCTGCTTCTCCCTCCTTTCTAACCCTACCCACCCTGCTGTGGAAGAAAGTGCCTCAATGAAAACTTCAAAAGACTCCCCTCTCCTCGCCCCCATAAAACTTCACAAGTTGAACCAGATTGCCAATATCTTCCAGTGCCCAGCAGCAAAGGAAGAGTAAAGGTATACAGTATGTGAAGTTGGTGATTTCTGTGGTTAAAACAAAGAAGAAAAAAGAAAAGAAAAAGAAAAAGAAAAAGAAAAAGGGAGCCCCAATGTGCACTGGGAAAGTTGAGGAACACAAAGAGGACAATAGGAAAGGTGAGGAGGAGTAAATGTGGGCAGCTTGTGTGTGCTTTATGCACAGCCAAGTTATTTGCAGATTGTGGGCATACATGCATGCATCCAGTTATACTTTTTATAAAAAAAGACACAAGCTGACACTAAACACTGGCATTTATTTTATTAGAAAATATACAATAGGAAAGGAAATATGGATGCTAGACCTATGGGGAAAAATTAGCTTATGAAGAGACAATAAGTAGGCTTTCTACTATAGAGCCTAATCCTAGGAAAAACAGAAATAAACTGAATATGGCTTTAAGCATATCAAAAATAAAATCCAAATGCACTCTAATTATCATATGCTGCCTGGCTTACCTACCCCTTTCCTATGCAGACCTGAGTATATCACACTTGGGCTGCAAAAATATGGGCATCTATTAGAGGGCAGAAATACTAAACGTTTGTGTGTGTGTGTGTGTGTATTGTGCTAACACAATAATTGGGATTATTGCAACCCAGCTAGTATGCCTAGCAAACATTGCTCAGATCTGCATACAGTTCTGGAGTTACTGTGCAAAAGCTCTCGAAGGCATTGAGTTGGGAAACTCTTATAAAGCTGTTACTTTCTGAATTACATCTGAGAGAGACTCAGAATTTAGGCAGGTTAATAGAAATGGAATTTCAGATTTTTAAAAACTTTACTATGGTTATAACAACAACAACCCAGAAACCACATCTTTTATTTAAGGAAAGAAAGTAGCTAAGGCAGAGTACGCTAAACATTTACAGAGTTATTGAATTGCTTTTTTCTCATAATAAAAATATTCATACAATTGATTAGTAATAAGTTCATATAAGATGTTTGAGAGTAGAAAAAGAAAGATGTGAAACCTTTTAAACAAGATTGCAATAGTAGTGTAAAAATCTATAATGGTATGTAATTTTCCTGCTGATTTCCCTTGCTGTGATTGTACACAAAATCATGGCCAGAAAAATTCAGGGACTGAGTCATTTTGATACAGATAAAATTAATTGATGACATTTTGTTATTAATTAATTCTGAAGAGCACAAAATCATTACCTTAGAAAGCACTTCATCATGGACAACAGTATTGGTTGTTAGTAATACAAGAACAGTTTGAAGCAGCTTAAGTTCCTCAAGGCTATTTTCCATAAGTTGCCAAAGCATATTAATAACATTTCCAGCAGCAACCTTGGAAGAAATTGAGACATACAATTACTGTAAATGCCTAGACACAGAGGGCTCACTCTTTAAATTGGTATTGGTTTTTAAATCTCCAAAACAGTGATGGCTAACCTTTTTGTTCTTGCGTGCCGAAAGGGCATGCACATGACAGAGCGCGCACACACCCACACCCATAATACAATGCATGCACGAAACCGCCCCGGTGCATACGCATGGCACCCCCCGCATGCGCTCCCCTGTGCATGAGTGCGTTACCCCCCTGCACTCCATTTTGGGCCTAGCAGGCCTCCCTGAAGCTTCCTGGAACCAAAAATGGGGTGCAGGAGTGTGCCGCTCCGCCCCCGCACTCCCCCCACCCCCGTGCATGCCTACTCTGTTACAGGCGTTATGTCTGTCTTGTACGCAGCTTTATTCCTCTCTAGCATTCATCTCTATTGTTCAGTGATGCATTTCCTGCCTCTCTAGGAACACTTCCTCTTCCTGTTGGATGTATATAGTTATATTTTCGATGGCTTGTATAGTATTTTAACTGCATTTTGATTAAACAACAGCACTGCAGAGACCCAAAAATCAGGTGGCTGGAGGGAAGCATGCGCAGAGAGCTCAGCTGGGGTGAGGGCTTGCATGCCGGCATAGAGGCTTACACGTGCCACCTGTGGCATGCGTGTCATAGGTTCGCCATCACGGCTCTAGAACAATAGATACTGAAAATATTTTGCTTCCTATTTTTATTTTTGATATTTTCATGTGTACTTAAGCATAATGTTAGGTGAGGTTTCTACAGATGGTCCTTGATTAATGACCACTTGTTTAGCTACCATTCAAACCTAGAAGGGAACTGAATGAGTAGTAGTTATGACAGGTCCTCACAGCCACTTCAACATCCCTGTGGTCATGTGACTGTGATTTGCAAACTTCCTTCCTAGCTTCTGACAAGCAAACTCAATGCAGAAGCCAGAATGAAATTATAGTCACATGAGGTCCTTGCTTAATGATTCACGTAGCCCTTACTCAACAACAGCAACTGGGACTGCTGGAACTGCCATCACTAAACAATGTATTTTTTTTTTGCTTATGAGTACATGGCTTAATGATGGAGTTTCCAGATCTAATTAGATCATTAAGTTAATTGCTAAGGAAATAAAATACAGTATGCTTAATCTTGAATACATATTATAATATTATGAGCTGTGATGGTGCAGTGGTTAGAAGGCAGTACTGCAGGCTACTTCTGTTGACTGCCAGCTGCCTGCAGTTTGATTCTCACCGGCTCAAGGTTGACTCAGCCTTCCATCCTTCCGAGGTTGGTAAAATGAGGACCCAGATTGTTGGGGGCAATATGCTGACTCTGTAAACTGCTTGGAGAGGGCTGTAAAGCACTGTGAAGTGGTATATAAGTCTAAGTGCTATTGCTATAATAGATTTGTTCCCCAAAGTATGTATACTTATACGTTAAAGACATACATTTTCTTAAATTTAAATCATTTATTAACTTTAATACTTTTCAAAGATCTTATAAATGGATTTGAGTAAATGATCTTAAAGCTATCAACCTTAGTAGTATTTTTAAAAATCATAATCTTTAGTATAATTCTGGGTCTTGACAGAAAATTCCCAACAGCCTTGCATATCTTTTCCTACTTCTTAGTGTTTCAGAATTATGGTTTGTTATATTAACATCAATAACAGCTTCAATCAGTATATAGATCCGTGACGGTGAACGTATGGCACATGTGCCCGAGATGGCATGCAGAGCCATCTTTCTGAGCACGTGAGCTGTCGCCCAACTCACCTGCAGTTGCGCATGCGTGCATGCCCCAGCTGTTATTCGGGCCTCCAGTGCGCATGCACACAATTCAGGAATTAATTAATCATAATTAATTCCTTAAAGATGTATAATACCAAGAAATATTTCCACTGTATAAAATCAGTCTGGTTACCTTAACCTTACCTCTGAAACAACTTCATGAGACATGAGCCTCTGGATAGCAGCTAGACACAGTTGAGTGATCTTTGGTTCTTTTGTTCCACAGCCCATTAGAAAAGGCTGAACCACTTCTGAGCTATTCTCTTTCAAAGCTTTGAAATTGAGAGAGAAAACACCAGCAAGCAAATAAAAAAACCCAAATCAGTAATACTAAAGATATCTTTATGATAAAAATTGACATATGATAACATATTTAGACTAGTACCCTATTTAATTTATGCTATAATTAAGCACCCTCCAATTAAATAACAAAATTAAAGTAAATAATAGTAGAAAAACAGTAATAAGTCAACACCTATAATGAAGCTGCAACTATAACCCAGATATCAAATTGTTTTAAGGTATCTTCTTGTACTACAAATAAGAAATATCATATTGCTATACAGCTGTCTACATTTTCTTACCTATTAATGGATGTTAAAAACTGTGAAAGTAGAAAAAATAGTTACAACTGAAATATATTTTTATACATGATTTTACACAATTCTTCAAAAGTTAACTAAGTTAATTGTGTGTATCTCTATCTCTATCTCTATCTCTATCTCTATATCCATCCATCCATCTTGGTTTTGCTACAAAAGGATATTCCGACATTAATTTATAGTATAATTAATAATTTTATTGCTAGTAGCATTATCATTTTATTTTTTAAAAAAAAATCTCTTAAAAAGTTCTTATTTTTAGTTTCAGAACAATATGATAAAAGATCTTGTTTATTAGATAACTATGGCAATAGTTCACTTATGATAAAAATGGTCAATTTATGATGAAAATAGAATTATCTTTGTCAAAAATGCAGCATTTCTAGAAATATATTGGGGTTATAGTATTAATAATATGACGATGGCCAAATTCAAAATTAGACAAATTGGGAATGAATAGATAAAAGTCTAATCAAATCTTGTAGAAAAAAATAATTTGTTCTCAAGTTGTTGTTCTAAAAAAACTTGGTATGTATATCATGTATAGGTTTTCAAATACATAGCTTACACCTGCTATTTCAATCAGTTTATTAAAACATACCTTCAATATCAAGTAAAGATTATAACAACCAACCAACTAGTGCCAATTTTCATTTAAACTTTACATACCAGAATACATTAAAAATAATCATTATTTTTTATAATAAATAATCAAACAATCATTTAGCATTAGTGCTAAATTACAGCCACTCATTTTTCTTGCTGATAAGCAAACTTGCAGAACATTTGGACTAAAGTCTCATACAGTAAGCAAATATTGCCACCCCAGGTGAATTTACTCTTGGCACATAGTTTTTTCCATATTAAAAAAAAAATGTTTTTTGAAACGTGATTATGTTATATATCACTTTTGATAAGCTGTAATGTCAAGATTCTACAGTACTGTTCCAACATTTTATGCTCATTAGCTCAAGATATACTAATAGACCAGCATAGACCCATGTAATAAAAATAATAACAACAAAAAATACAAAGTTCTACAAATAGAAATAGAATGACTGTGGCAAAGGCAAGCAAGGGTAGTAGCAATAGTAATAGGTGCCTTGGATGCAATCCCAAAACAACTAGAGTACCTCTTGAACACCACTGGTATGGGGCGTTGGTCCTACCTGAGACGCTCCTTCTCGTAGGGTGGAGACAGCAGCCAGGATGGGTGGTGCTCAGTTGCTCATGATTGGTGGACTGAGTCTGCCATAGTTGTTAGGTCCCGCCTATGTTGCCTAGGATACCCAGCTTTTGGCGAAGGCAGAAAGTCAACAGACTCGGCGTGTGGAAGACCAAGAAAGGTAAGAAGGAAAAAGAGAGAGACCAGACTGGCGCAGGGAGGGTCTGGCTGCTGTCTCCACCCTATGAGAAGGAGCGTCTCAGGTAGGACCAATGCCTCTTCTCCACAGTGGGTGGAGACAGCAGCCAGGATGGGACATACCCAAGTTCACAGCCCCTATTCATGGGCGGGGCTAGGCTGGCCCGAGGGACCCTCCCCCGGAAGCACCCCGTATAACACTCGACGTCCAAAGGAGGCGTCAGCCGAAGCGAATTTGTCAATCTTGTAGTGGCGAATGAACGGCGATGGAGAAGTCCACGTCGCCGCCCGGCAGATCTCCAGCAAGGAGGCCTGAGTGGCCCACGCCGCCGATGTTGCCGCACTGCGGGTGGAGTGAGCCGTTACACGAGGAGGACGCGGTAGGGATTGTAGGTTGTACGCTGTAGCGATCGTTTGGCCGATCCAACACCCGATGGTAGAAGAGGACACCCTGGAACCAAGTGAGACCGGCAGGAAGGATACGAAGAGGGACTCTGTCCTGCGGAAGGCAGCCGTATGAGTGATGTAGATCTTCAATGCCTACAGACGTCCAGAGTATGCCAATGGTGCTCCCTAGGATGCGTGGGTCGCGGGCAGAAATTAGGCAAGGTAAGTTCCTGTGTGCGATGGAAGAGAGTGTTCACCTTGGGCACAAAGGTAGGATCAAGCCATAGGACCACAGTGTCCGCGTGAAATACACAAAGATCACTCCGATTGGAGAGAGCAGCCAGCTCTGAGATGCGACGAGCGGAGGTAATGACCACCAGAAAGGTGACCTTACAAGTCAGGAAACGGAGGCTGGCCGTCCGCAAAGGCTCGTACGGGGACCCGTTAGCGAGCCCAGGACAATCGAGAGGTCCCAGGTAGGGTACCTATGCAAGGTGTGCAGACAGAAGTTGGCGGCTCCCCGCAGGAAACGGCAGAGTAACGGGTGTTGAGCCAAGGAGTCCAGGAAACCACAGGTCAGCACTGAGGAGATAGCCGCCAGTTGTCGACGTAACGTATTAGGGGAGAGACCCTTGGCGAGACCCTCCTGAAGAAAAATCAGGATGTCCACAATTGAGGCATGGAGGGGTTGAACCTCGTGCTGAGTACACCACATGTAGAAAGACTGCCAGGTCGCCGAATAGATCGAGTTGATGGAAGGCCGCTGCGAGGCCTGGATCGTTTGGATAACGTCCACCGGGATATTGACACTTCTCAGAGAGCGCCGCTCAATCTCCATGCGGTCAGACTGAGCCACAGAAGGTCCGGATGTCACAGGGTCCCGAGTCAGGGCGTCCTCCGCCTGAGGGATGCGCCAAGGGGGAGCGACCAACAAGGAGACAAGGTCCGCAAACCAAGGTCTCCGAGCCCAATGCGGGGCCAGGAGTATCAACTCCGCTTGTTCTGCCAAGAGTTTGTGAATCACCCGCGGCAGCAGGGGGATGGGCGGGAAGGCGTATAGTAATCCCGTCGACCATGGGGACCTGAGGGCATTTGTGGCAGCCGCTCGAGGAGCAGGGTACCTCGTGAAAAAACGTGGTAACTGAGAGTTCGCTGGAGTCGCGAACAGATCGATCTCTGGCACATCGAAATGACTGATTAGATCCCTGAAAATCCGAGGGTTTAGATGCCACTCTGCATGATCCAGGTGTTGACGGCTCAACCAGTCTGCCTGGACATTGTCCACCCCGGAGATGTGTTCCGCAACCAGAGAGGACAGATGACGTTCCGCCCAGAGTCCGAGTAACATGGCTACCGACATGAGGGAGCGGGATCTCGTGCCTCCTAGCCTGTTGACATGGGCCTTCGCGGTGACATTGTCTGTAAGGACCAGGATGTAGGAGCTGGAGATGAGGTGTCAGAAGGCTCGAAGGGCCAGGAGAATCGTGTACAATTCCAGCCAGTTGATTGGACGGTGGGATTCGTGACTGTTCCACGTGCCCTGTGCTGTCTGTCCCAGACAATGGGCTCCCCAGCCCTGCAGATTCGCGTCCGTGGTCACCACCACCCTCTGCGGTTCGAAGAAGAGAGAGCCTTTTGAGAGCGCCGGGGACCGCCACCACCGAAGGGACCTGCGAACTGACGGAGGAACCGGGCTCCGGAGCTGCAAAGTGCCCTTGCCCACCTTTTGCAAAGGCAAGAGAAACCACTGAAGATCGCGGGAGTGCAACCTAGCCCAAGGGACAATGCCAATGGTGGAAATCATCTTCCCAAGAAGCTGGGAGAGAACCCAGGGCGAGACTGACCTGCTTGCCTCTACCTGTGCCACGAGGGCCCTTAAACTGTCCTGGCGCTCTTGTGATAGGAAGACCTCTCCTGCCACTGAATCTATAACTGCCCCCAAATGGAGAAGCTGGGTAGAGGGAAGCAGTTGGCTCTTCTTAAAATTAATCGAAAAACCATGAGATGTGAGGGTCTGTAGGGTAACTTGCACATCCAATGCCGCTTGCAAAGGAGATGACGATAAAATAAGAATGTCATCTAAATAGCATTGCAGGCGAACAGACTTGGCCCTTAGGGACGTTGCTAAGGTGGACAACACCTTCGTGAAGGAGCGTGGAGAGGAGGAAAGGCCGAAGGGAAGGGCTGTATACTCGTAATGCGCTCCAGCGTAACAAAATCTAAGGAACCACCGGTGGGCAGGGAGGATAGGGATATGAAGGTAGGCCTCCGTGAGGTCTATAGAAGAGAGGAGATCGCCCCTCTGAACGCTGTCGAGGATGGATTTCAAGGAATACATTTTAAATTTACGGTATGCAACGTACCGATTCAACAACTTAAGGTCCAGAATAGGTCTCCACTCCCTCGATGATTTAGGAATGAGAAAAACACGGGAATAGAAACCCGACCCCCAGTCGGGGGCAGGGACAGGTTGAATAGCTCTGATGGACAGGAGGTGCTGGACAGCAGCCTCCATGACAGCGCGCCTCTGGAGGTCGCAAGGCAAAGGACACCTAAGGAAAAACATAGGAGTGGAGAGGAATTCAATTGCCAAACCCGATTTAAGGGTGGCCAAGACCCATTTGTCTGAAGTGGTCCCCTCCCATTTCGCGGCGAAGAGACCCAATCTGCTGCCGATGGGTGGACCTGGACTGCATTCAACGACGGTGGCGGCAAGAGCGACCCCCTCTACCACGAAAGGGCCACTTGCTGGGAAATGGCCTACCTCGAGAAGACCGGTCCGAGGCCGCACGATGTCGAGGCTGGGAAAAACCCTGGGATCTGGAGGGAGGGAAGGAAGAGGAAGACCCCCCACTGAGCCCTCAGTAGGCCGAGCGAGATGAGTATGGGTGAAAACGGGGTTCGCCCCTACGGTAGACACTCAGGAGGACCCTCCGTTTGTCCTTAGTCTCTATCAGAAATGCGTCCAAACCGTCACCAAACAGCTTAGAACCTGAAAACGGAACCGATGCCAAACACCATTTGTGCCTGGCATCCACCTGCCAATGAGGGAGCCAGATCAGCCGACGGGCAGTAACCACAGAAGCCAAGGACTTTGCCGCGAATGAGCTGCGTTCAATGTGGCATCTGCAGAGAATTGCACAGCGGCAATGATCTTGTTCAAATCCTGCCGTACACGGAGGTCATTCGAGGGTAAGGACTCCTGGAGCTGGCACAACCAGAGGAGTGTGGTCCGGTTAAAAAAGGATGCCATGGAAGCGGAGCGGACAGCCCAAGATGCCCCCTGGAAGGTACACTGCAACACCTGGTCTGCTCTCCTCTCGTCTGGGCGAAGACCTTCGGTCGGGTCTCCGGGCATAGTGCGTTGGGAAGCAATGCCGCTATGGGTGCATCCACCGATGGAATTTGAAGTAGAGAAGCGAGATCGGAAGATACGTTGCAATTCCTCCATTCTGTAGCAGAAGGAGTAACTGTAGTGCCAGGGGAGGTCCATTGCTTCTTGATGACCTCCAAAAAGAGAGGTGGAGTGGGGATCATGTCCACAGACTTTGGTGGTTCCGCGAAGAGGGGATCCAGGCTTCCTTGGGAGTTGGAGGAAGAGGCGGCCTGGGAGGGAGCAAGGCCAGCTGTATTGATGCCTTTGAAGAGCAGAGACTTGAACAAGGATTGGGGGAACAGGCCAGTGAAAGCCGGTTGATCCGGAGGTAGCCCCTCATCCTCTGACAGTTCACGCTCCAACGGATCAAGGCCACCCTGAGAAGACTCACGACTATCCGCTGAGGAAATGGGTGAGTCAGGTGCTGCTATGGACAGGGCATCGTCACAGTCTGCCTCCTGAGAAAACGCTGAACAGTCGGAGCGCACCGATGGTTCAACATGCGGAAGCCGATCCTGGGCCCGAGACTGTTGTAAGGCGGAGGCAATGATAGACTGCAATTGATCCGGAGAGAGGAGGATTGGAGCATCAGGTAGTGCCGGGCCAGAGGCGGGGGGAACCCCCGTGCTTTGTTGAAGAGAGGAGGATAGAAGAGGTCCAGATGGGGCTGGTTGTGTAGGCTGACCCCACAAGGTGTCTGGCTGCAATACCAACTGACCTTCCAACAGGGACAAGTGGTCCGAAGGAGGTGCCGCCATTTGCTGGGAGGGGCCCTCCGAAGGTAGAACTGTTGAGGGCACTGTGACTGTTTGCGATGGCCTAGAAGCCCTCTCGCAAAGCTTCTTCAGGGTCTTGTCCCTGCGCATCTCAGCCCGCGTAGGCGCGGAGTATTTCGAATGCCCACGAGGAGGCTTCGAAGGTTGGTCAGCAGGAGCGAGACCCGATGAAGTGGAATTCACCTCCCCAGAAACCGATCAGGACACAGTGCCCGCGGTCAAACTGGCCCTCCATCCATGCTTGGACTTACTGGCAGCCTTAGGCATTGTGCTGGTGCCGCAGAATGTGCCTCAGAATGTGCTAGGCTTAAAATAAGGAGAAGGGTGCAGACCGAAGTCTGGTGGCCCACAGTAACAATCCCGGCGAGGCCGAGGGAGAAGGCTAGGCCATGGGCCGAAGTCACTGCAAAGGGGAGGGGGGGCGCGAAGCTCCACCAACAGGCCTACTCAATGGGGCGTAGAGCCGTTCAGGCTGATCAAGGGGGCTCAAGACCCCACCAACGCCCCTTACGGCGCAACCGTGATGTCCGGACCCCAGAAGGGGCCGTTAAGATGCTATCTCAATGGCGTGAAGCCGGAGCAGCGAATTTGGGGGCGCAAAGACCCCACAATTAAAGAACCCCAACCCTTTTGTCTGGGAAACAGTGGGGGGCGCAAGACCCCACTCTCAAGTCGCCAGCTAAGGACAGTTGCCACATCCTCTTTCCTGTTTTTTTTTATATAGGAAGGAAGGGGGGGGCGCAAGACCCCACACTCAAGTGGTCAGCAGAAGAAAATCCCAAGATCGAGGTGGCAGTATGCAGAAGCAGTCAGCACGTTTAAAACCCGGTGACTCTGAGAAGAACCAGATGATGGCCAAAGTCGCCACTCAATCCTCCAACAAAATGGCGGCTGATAGTCCACCCGAATCACCTCAACAGCAAAGGACAGCGGCGGCCGACAAACCGCCTGAAAAGCCCGCTCTCCCAGCACCAAAACACAAAGAGCAAGCTCCAAGGAGCCGGCGAGAGCAGGGGATGCCACTAGTGAATGCGCCGCCGAGAAACATGTGAGAGGCAAGCCAAAATGGCGGCCGAAGAAAAATGGCCACCGACACGCCGCCTGAATAAAGTAGCCAGAGGAATGAGGCCGAGGCTTGGAGAACGGCACGAAAATAACCGGCGGGCAAAGTGCTGCCGCAACAGCCAAGAAGCACCCGAATCAAGCGAGTAACCAGGAAGAGCTCACTGCCATCAAAAGGGAGCCGACTCGCTCAAATAAAGAGGGAAATTCTACCCAAACGAAAAACAATGGGAAGGGAGGCGTTTCACCCCCCCCCCCAATGTCGGAAAAAAGCCAATTAGTAACCAATACCTGAGAGGACCAGAGACAAAAGAGAAGTCAGGGACAGGCAGGAATCAGAAAAAAACCAGAAATTCAATCAGAAAGGTGTAATTGAGAGAGAGAGAGAGAACTATCCACACGCCTAACCACCTTGACCGACTGAGTCAAAAGCTGGGTATCCTAGGCAACATAGGTGGGACCTAACAACTATGGCAGACTCAGTCCACCAATCATGAGCAACTGAGCACCTCCCATCCTGGCTGCTGTCTCCACCCACTATGGAGAATGACAAATTCACCATCTGTCAATTGCAAAAGGCGGTTTTACTAGGAACAGCTTCCATCCTGCAATGATATCTGTAACACCATCTAACATCCAGATCTGCTTACCCCAAGTCCTTGATAAGGACTCGATAGGTAGGCAAAAATGCCAAACCCAGTCTGAACATTTGGCTGATTGTGTGATGATCAATAATAATAAAATAGAATTCCCTTAACTCTTAATGACTCATTCTATTAAAGTTACTTTATCCATAAAGCACTCATCCTATTTAAAAAACTACTAAATTATGTAGCACTAAAGATAAATTTCTTTTGTATTAGTATATGGGTTATCAATACAGATTTACTAGCTTTGTCTAGAAATCACTTCAGCAAACTACTTTTTAGCTTCAACTGAGTTAAAAAATTAAAATTAAAATAGTGACTTCCAAATTCTAAAAATAATGACATTTAAATTCATATCAAACATAACACATTTTACTCATATAACTTTTTAATAAAACAAATGTTTTTATTTGTTCTGTTTGCAAATAATTACCTGCTAGGATGTCAGTGTGTCGTGCTGCTATTGTTTTTACTTTTATTATTCCTGACTCAGCAGCCTGTGGAAAAATAATTAAGAAATCAGTTTATTTTACACTTTACGTAAGTAATTATTTGTTTAATAGCACCTTAAAATGTAATTTTTACTGTTGCATAAATTGCATCCATAAAGTGTATACTTATTTATTTATTTATTCAATTTATATACCGCCCTTCTCCGCAAGGACTCAGGGCGGTGAACAGCCAAAAA
>JANHZT010004733.1:33831-44617 GCA_032468215.1 Stegonotus admiraltiensis | reverse complement strand
AGAGGTTGTAGAAAAAATGCTTTTAAAAGTAAAAAAAAAAAAGCCTCTGATGATCGTGTGGCTCAGCTGGGCATGTGGGGGGGCCCCCGCAGGGATTTTTGCTACCAGTTCTCTGAACCACCCGCCATTGCTACTGGATCAGGTGATCCGGTCCGAACTGGAAGCATTTCACCCCTGCTCTCACCCATTTCCCAAGGTCATTCCAACATACTATTACAGTGCAACAGATGTGGATTGAATTGTCTAGATTATATAGATACATTTTTACATTTATAACATTTGTCCAGATCATGTAGGCTTATTACCTAAAAGGTACATTACCTTATCTGGTCTTCCATCAGCATCTTTTAGCTGAATGTAAGGCTTTTTTCTAATACGATTCAAATCCTCATGCAAACCATCTAGAAGAAATGCCAGCAATTCTTGGCAGTCTTGTTGCTGATATCCTGAAAACTGGGGTGCAAATCGTCCTACCTGTGTCTGGGGAATAAAATATTTTTATAGTGGAGTCATATGACATTGCAAAAGCATTTTTGTTAAATCAAGGAAAATGTATTTTAATCTCATGGGTTTTAAAATGCATAACTGTAATACTGTGAAATAAGACTGAGGAAAAGCAAAGGAGTCACTGCTGCAATTTATAGGACTTTCCCGTCAAAACAAACAACAAAAACAAGCAGTTTTCAAGGGCCTATTTTATTAATATATGTACATTTTTTATTTTTAATACTTTTATTGTTTTGAAGAATCATATAACTGAAAGCAAATTAAACATTCTAGGATCCAACTATGTTACACTTACTTTAAAAGCTCTTGGAGTGACATAGCTGTATTTTCCTGACCACATCTGCTTGATGAGCTCTGCGTAAGATTTTGCAATTTCACCTCTCATTCCTAATGGATTGTCATAGTTTAGCTCCTCTTGATATTTATCATTAAGAAAATATTCTGTGAGTGGAGGTGTATTGCTGAGACACTAAAAATGAATATTAATAAAAGTAAACACTTTTGTATAATGCATAGTATTAGAACCTCTCAATGTCACCTTCAGTTTTCATACTTCCTTATCAAGTTTTTTTCCTTTCCTAGTCCTTATATTGATTTAGTGCTACAACATTATTTTAGTAACAGTTTTCCCAAGTCTACAATATCTTTACTAATTAATTTTTATGCCTGAGGCAACAAGGTTGAATCATATTTGTTGCTGGACTCTTGAGAGGATGGTTCTAGGAGACTTAAACTTACATGTCAAGGTTTTCTCCACAATGCCTTAGGATTTTGGGTCTGAAAACATTACCAGTCATAAACACATGGTTCATTCAATTTTCTTGACTGGATAGAAGAATGTTAATAAAACGATGAGAAATTAATATCCAGCCTCTGTCATGACTGAATGAGTGAGACACCTAGTTTTTGAGACACCTAGTTTTTCTCCCCTGTAAGAATGGAAAGATCAGACTATTTTGAGATTATTTTAAATTAATGCAGAAACGGATAATTTGTGGTTTACTGTTAGGCTCCAATGCCAATTAAAACAATAATATAATGCAGGTCATCAAGTTACTCATGCTATGCTGATTAATATAACAGAAAACAGAGACTCTGGAATATTTCTCTATGGAATGGTGCTGCTCTGTTTGTGCTAATGATTGGAATGCAGCTGGAGGAATAAATTGTGTTGTTCAACTGAATTCAGATAAGAACTAGTTATTAAACCCATTTTAATGAAATAATGGAGACTAGTAAATTTTTCCACTATTGCATTTTCTCAGGATAGAAATATGAAGTATTTTAAGGGCTACCAAACTTAAAATTAGAGGCAAAGATGATAGAAAATTATGTGTGACAAGAGGATTATGTTGATATACTGTAAAACTGTTTACAATAATGGTAATTTGGATTCCACAATTATGCACTCAATAAAAAAAAATTACACAGGCCACTCTTATTAGATAACTAAGTTGATTAAAACTGCATTTGACCTTTATCAAGATGCTATATAATATCTAATAAGGGTTTCATTACACATGAAAGTTCATCTCTTTTCAAAAAAAAGGTGGTATCAGTCTCTTCAGAGAAACTAATAACAACAACAGTAACAACCATCACAAAACATGGACCCAGAAGGCAATTAAAGATCTGTTATCAATATCTGATTCCAGGGAAAGCACTGGAGTGATTGCTTTTCAGTTCAGCTCTTGGCTGGGTTTTAGACATTAAACAGTGGGAAAATCATTTGCTGATTTTCTTGGAAATTTCAGAAGTTTTAAATAAGATTAGAAATTCTTTCATAAGTCTTCTGAGCACATTACTTCTACTACTTTTGGAGATGTTTTTCATATACAACTGAAGGCACCAAGTACACCAATACTCATTCCTATTTTCCCCACAACATTCCTGTACAGAGAGTTGGGATAGTAAGAGTGTAACTGGTCCAAAGTCACCAAGCTGGTTTTTCATGTCTAAGGCGGGACTAGAACTCACAGGCTCCTAGTTTCTAGGCCAGCATCTTAACCACTACACCATATTGGCTTTTTCTATTTATTTATTTTTGGTTAAATGTAATCTATCCCTAGATATATGCCCAGTTTCAGAAGGCAGCACTGGTAATTATTGCTCTGCCCTTTCCTGTTATGCTATAATGTCTTACAGGTAGTCCTTGCTTAACGATCATTTGTTTATCACATGTTTGAAATCGTGATGGTGCTGAAAAAAGTGACTTACAACGGGTCCTTGCCCTTATGTCCATCGCAGCATCCTTGCAGTCAAATGATCGTGATTCAGGTACTTGGCAACTGTTGTACATTTACGATGGTCGCATCCTGCGATTACACACCATTTACGACCTTCCCAGCCGGTTTCTGACAAGCAAAGTCAATGGGGAAGCTGGAAGGAGGTTGCAAGTTGCAGTCATGTGATGTCTCACTTAACCGCAGCAGAACGGTCATAAAATTGGGTCATGTGATACCATACTTAATGACACCATTTAATGACAAATTTTTGGGGCCCTATTGTGGTCGTAAATCAAGGACTACCTGTATAAAGTTCTATTGTATTCTTCATATTACCTATGAAAGTGATGACCTAGGTTATTTGGAGTTATGGAAAAAAATACAACTAATGCACATCTGTCTCTTCATATCAATTTCAACTAAGATAAAGGCTGGGGTGAAAACATTTGAACTGAGACTCAACTACATGCACCAAATGAAATATAATAGATGCAATATAGCTGTCAGCTTTACTTTCCTTCATAAGTATTTTGTTTATAAAGGTTCTCTACTCTGTTATTTTCTTATGCTCCTGGTCTTTGGCTCTGTTTTTAAACAGTTTTTGATTAGTAGGTATGATAGAAATGATAGAAAAACAATAAATAAATATCAAAAACCAAGTCATAGCCAAGCAAGATTCTATAACTATTTGCCTTTTAATAATATCCTCTATAAAAGCATTTAAAAATCACAGAAATCAATGCAAATTTGAAATTCTGATAACACTGCATGAGCAAAAGTTCCCATTCTACTAGCAGTCTCAATTTTAAAAGCTCTTTATATAATGAAGTAAAATCTTATTTGACAAGAAACACTTACTTGAATTGCTGAATTCATGAAACATGTATTTCCCAAATTACTTAGACCACAAAGACCGGGCTGTTCATTGTGTCTTCCTGGTTCTGAGTAATCATAATTTTTATAAGCAGTGTATGAAGGAAGGCAGTAGTTTGAATTTTTCATGCTGGAAGAAAACATATTTACTTTGTAATTGCATGAGCTATAGCTGTCTAGCTTAAATGTACATGTAGCTGAAATAATTAAACTCTGAATTTAAACACAGTAACAATAAATATTCTTCAAACCCTTTTCAACTTTTGATTCAAAAAGTAGTATTTTTTAATATTTCAGCTGAAAAGTTTAAAATTTTGGCACCACTAGCTACATAGTATAGTTAAATTCTGCTACTGTTAAATTCTGCTACTGTTAAGCTGAAAACAGCAAAACTTTAGCAATAGGCAAGATATAAATATTTCCAAGGATATCAGAAACTGCTAAATACATTATAATTCTATTTTTACATTAACCACTATGCCAGCACAAAAGGAAGCAATAAGCATGGAATAATAAAGGCTCCATGCAGCACCTTTAAGCATTGTGTTTTGTTTTATAAATTCAAGATATACAAATATGATCTATTTATAGTAGGAAATATTTTGAGAATTAAATAGTATGTTATATTACATTAAAAGATAAAAAATACTTAAGAAAAACTGAAGTACAAAACATAAAAAGCACCACATTCTTCAGAGTCTAGCATTTTTTTGCTTGCATATGGATTTATAGACATATTTATATATGCAAGGGTCAGTGAAATTTACATGACATATGCACAAATAATTGTGTCAACATTCCAGCTACAAAGATAGAGATGCGACTTGTGAGACTGAAAACAGTGGGTTACAGAGGTAGTAGTTGCATCTGTGTCCATACAGTGAATGCACAGTAAACTTACTAAAATGTAATGAATATTTTTAAAGGAAAAAACTTGTGCTAATATTAATTACCCAACACTGAATGATGTAATAAATGTAATCTACATATATTTTCCCATTTAAATCTGAATATTAGAATTAATATTGCTTAAACAATACAAAAATAAAAGCCATCTTCTAATTCTACATTAGAACCATGATTATGACACAGCAGACTGGAGGTTATTGCTGTGGAACAATACCTTCACAACTTCATTTGCTTTTTCTTCCAGTAAAGCATGTTAATCACCATACAAGGTTACGAAGGAATATAGTTGATATATGATAAATTATCAATTCCAATAAGTAATTCAGCATGAGATCTTTACTATGCAGGCTGCCAATTAAATATACATGACCTGGAATTCAAATTGTCATGTATACCATTTGTTTTTACTGGCGTATACTCTATACACTAAACTTTTTATTCAAGGGAAAACACTGATACATTATTAGAGATCTGCAAACTATAATACTGAAAATATGCAATATAAACTTGAAACAGATATGACAAAAAACATTGCTAATATATTCTAGTGAGACAGTGGGAAAATTAAGGTACCGTACCAAACTTACAATATATATAAAAATAGAATTTCTATAAATTTGTGAAGAAACAATTTTAGTAGTAAAGCAGAAATAATGCTTAATATTTATGTTTTTTAACAACTTCTCCTATTTTTTTCCAGTACTTTACATACAATATTATGAAAACAAACACGTGAATAGTCAAATCAATTTTGGCAAGGGTTCTTATTTCCTTGGGGGTGGGGTTTGAGCATCACTGCTCAAAATTTTTGTGCTTTTAAATTAAAATTTTAATTACAATATCCACACAATTGATACATTCTTGTTAAAAGAATAGTTATGCTAGGAAGCTTATTCACGATTTATGAAATTAGTAAAAAGAAAACATTGTTTTAGTGTATCAATGCTGTAAAGTGAGCATCCTGAAAGTATAGAGGTTGTACTACCTCTATTGCTGAAATAAAACAGTAATACAACAAATTCAGAAAGTAGTGTGAAGTTAAAAGTGCTAATACATATAAAAGTGCTGATTTATAAAAGCAATCCATCAAATTTGCATGCTTCATAATTTTTTTTACATTTAAACTGAGTTTATATAAAGAGAAACATTTAATCTGATGCTTTGGAGCACAAGAAAAATAAGCACATTTAGAGAATTTCAGCCTATTTTACTTATTAAGTAAAGTATTCAGAAATTTTCGGGACGGGGGAGAAGCATGATATCATACAGGTACGAACAGTGTAACAAGGATTTTTTTAAAAAAAATGCAGCGTTCTTCAACTCCAAGAATCAAGCAGGAAAAATAATGTGTTAAGGCATGTAGAGTCACTGTTCAGAGTGAGATGGATGGCATATTAATTTAATAAATAAATATGAAGTAAGTTATATAAATAGAACACCAGTGGAGAATAATAGTGTTTTAAAACAATTACTTTTTCTAGGTCGATAAATAGTAAAATACAATGACTGCATGTTTTAAATGCTGTATTAAAATGTATCTGTGAGTCAATATTAGGTAAAAAGGATATTCTAAAATAGATCTGTAAGTCTTTATCAATATTTATGATTGAATAAAGTAAGATTTAAATTCCTATGAATTCAGCACAATTCAGTTCCAACTACTGTATGTTCAAGACTGTAGCTTAAAAACAAAAGGCTAATTACAATGTACCACAAATGGATCCCTTACATTTCTACTCAAAAAATCAGTCCAGATGAGTTCAGTGGAGTTTTCTCTCACCAAAATGACTATACCTTATTTTTTTTAAAAAAAAATTAAGAAACCGGGAAGGAGGAGGTAAGAATATAAACTTGTTCACTGTACTATGGCCATCATTTAACAGGACTGCATGCATAGACACTGTAACTTGCTAAAATGCCTACCTTTCTTCCAAGCAAACCCAAACATCTGCTTTTAAAAGTTAATACATAACAGGACCTGAGGTAAAATCACAGTGATCGTATATGAAATCAACTTCTAGAATTGCATGTGGATTTTACCAGTGCAGCAGGAAGCATAGAATTTGCCAAAATAAACTATTATTTCCAAGTTATTACTTAGCTAAACTTTAGCTAGAAAGGTGTATTACAAAATGTACGGTAGATAAACCAAGGAAGCCTCTGTGTTTTAAAACTACAACATTGTATTAACTTACTTAAGAAGCTACTCTTAAACTGCATTAACTTACAATAAAAAATGCCAGCTGCTAGTTATCAGAGAATTTCATCAAATGGAAATACAACTGCCCTTTTTATAATGAAGCCAGGACAATTTTATAGTTTCTGAAAGTTTATATTATACTTTAAAATGAGATTTAAATAGATGATAACTGTCTCATAACTGTAGACATTATGCTTTTTCATTATGCTTTTTCACTATTCTAATAAAAGGATAACATCAATTGAGGCTGGTTTATATACATCAAAGAAATAATTTTTTGAGCTTATGATACACACACACACACACACACAGAGTACAATAGACTACAGTTAAATACATGTATTTGTCTAACAGAGAGTTGGGGCTACTCACAATTAGTAGAAGCACAAATGCCACTTCGCCCCATACGAAAACTCCCTTCTCATAAATGCAGTATTTAACTGGAAGATATTGTATAAAATATTTAGAAATATTACTATGAAACACTAAAACATTTTAACAATTGCGTCATAGTCACAAATTTTGAGAAGCAACATTGCATTTGTAACTACCATTTTCCCCAGTATGTCTATCAGAAAGCAATAAGCCTAGCAAATATATATATATATTCATATTTGTAATGAACTGCAGAAAATGCAATGCGTTTATCATATACAACTCCAAATGTACTAAACTATTTGGCAGACAATGTTTTAAAACTATTGTACTATATTATATTTCTGTTAGGAAAACAATTAGAAGTATGGTATATTAACAATATGAAGCATATGCATAGCTTTTGTCATTACACATAACACACATACTTCAAAAAAAAAATCACAAAAATCTCAAACCTTCCCAAAACTAGGAGAAATTCCTAAACTAGGAGAACCTGTTCAATAAGTTACATGACTGCTGTTCATTGTGGTCCTTTCTTGCTAAAGAATTTTCTTAATGTAATGGTCCCAAATCAGAAAGTGATGCTACAAAGCATGTTACCATTCCTAGGTTCTGAGAAGCAAAGCAGAAATACTTCTCTCATTAGGGTTTTTGTATTAAGTCTTGGTGCCCCCTACATTTCCTTAGCAATAAACTACATCCAAGTTATTTTTCTAGACTTATAAACAATCTCTTTTTGAAACTTTACTTGGATGATTAAAATTAAAAGTTCTTTAAGATACAGTGCTTACTTTCTGTTGTTGATGTTGTTATAATTATTTGATAGAGATGGAGAGATCTTTGGTAAAGTTGGAAAATTGGATGCACCTGGGGACCTTTAAAAATATGAAAATGTTAAATTAGATAAAAATGTTGAGACTGTAAAATTAATAATGAAAAAGGAAAAACTAACATGAAGCAATGTATGTGAATAATAATAAAAAAAGATTCTTATGATCAAAGTAACAAATACCCAAGTACTCTAACTTGCCCATTTTCAAAAAGCATTAAAAAAAATTATCACGTTTAAAAACCTCAACCAAATCATAGGCATAAATGGTCAGCCAAATCCCAAATTAGGCTTTAGACCGGTATCAAAAATTAGTTTGGACGCTAATGAAAGACATCACTTCTAAAAACAAGGCTTTTTTATTTTATAATGCAAGTTATTAATAAAGGTGCATCAATATTGTCAAAAATTATGGAAATAAGAGAAGCTTAAAGCACTTGTTCACTTTGTATTTTAGAACAGTGATTCCTAATTTGTTTAGGTCACATACCCTTTAAGAATCTGATAAAGGACATAAACCTCCATAGAAAAATGTGCATTACAATATTTTGCATACAATTTATTTTATTGCACTGTAAACTATTTTTTCTTAATGAAGAATATAAAAATAGGCTTTTGAAGAATGTTGTTTCTCCCATTTGTTTTTCATGGAAAAATGTCCAGTTCCTAAAAAAAACCCATTGTGTAAATAAAACAAAAATAAAGTTAATTTTCCTCTAAAGTGAATTTAATGAGAATGTAATGAGATGTTGCTTGGCTTCAATCAGATGTTGAAACTGAGTGAGGCATTTGATATGACAATGTGCATGTCATCTCTGGTATCTAAATTATTTTGATTTTTTTTTAGTTTGATGCAACAAGTGCTGAAAACCATGACTGACAAAGAAGATGATACCAAATGGGATCAGAACTCCAATATTTTGCTTTATTAGAACAAGGATACACTTATGACAAGAACATCAGAATTCTCCAAAACTCTTCAAGTTGAATTCATTAGCATCATTTGCTCTGTTCTCAAATCATTGAGGCCACCTTTGGCAGGATCTGCATCAGTAATGTTGTCTATACCAGCAAGGAAAGAATTATAAATCCATACTTCAATTTTAAAGTGTCTGAGCAGAAATAACTTTCAAAAGTGTTCTGTAGAATTTCCATGTTTGCAGATACCTGTGGAGAATCTGACAATACTTTGTCTGCAGCCTGTAGAAGTGCTTCCTTCAGCAATTGAAAGTTGATATAGTTGTCTACTTCTAAAGTTCTTTCAGAATGACAACTTGGCCAAAAGAGTTCATTGTTTCTTTAACTGCATCTATAATGGTGTCTAAAAGGCCTTGAACAATAAGATATGTCTTATTCAAATGGCTGAAAATATCTGCTAAGGTTAAAAAGTGAACAAACTGCTCTCTATCAAAACTGTTGAGATAGGGCTTTTCTTCTGTCTCAAAACAAGTTGCCTGATGTTCAGTGAAGTGCTTCAAGACTTGTCCAATAGAAACCAACAAACTTCTTAGAGAAGAAGAACTTCTTCTTCTCTAAGAGAAGAAATTAGAGACGAACTTCTCATTCTGCTCCTCTGTCTTGACAAAGCTTCTTGGTAAGGTAATGATTTAAAGCCTTGGCTTTGAATTAATGACTGTTGTGGGATCAGGAAAGCTTTTGTTCTGAACTGTTGGCAGATTCCTTGATATCAGTCCATATTGATGTATAAAGCAATGAATCATGACGATGTGATGCTTTCTTCATGAAGCAGCAAAAACAGATATGTTTCCAAAAATCAGAGATGCTCCATTTGTGCACCAAGTACCAAGATTTTTCCTTTTCTGTTCATTTTGGAATATCTATAGCATTCATAGTTCCTAAAAGAGACTCAAAATTGGAATTCTACAGTGGGATTAGCACCTACATAATAGGTGAAAATTGGGAGGAACCTGCAGTGAAAAATGCATGTTTCTAGTTTTTATCCAGTTGCATTTTGATGGGAAATGGTGTAGCTGCCATTTCCTCCATGACATCAAAATATTATATGAAATTTTAGTGATGACACCATTCGAAAGAATGCTGCTTCCATTTTTTTCTCATTCTAAACCACAAACCACCAAATTCTGCTCAAATTTTAGCTTTTTGAAATTGAATGTTCTTATCACAGAAAAAGAGCCATATTTATGTATTTTCAGAATGGAGAGACAGTGACCTGACCTAAACAAAAACACATATCCATAATCATGAGGGCAGTATAAGTTATCTTTAAACCCTAATAATGAAAACTGTTCTAAATGTTATGGCATGACTATGATATCTAATCACATATAGTAGCATTCTCTGCCACCCTTTGTTTTCAATTTATTTATTTAGCGTATGGCTGGTCACACACAATATTAAAATACTTCATTTTTACAGGTTAAAACAATTAGAGCAATTTAAAAAAAGCAGTAAGAAAACCTAAGACGAAAAACAGAAATAACATTTCAGAGTTTAAAGTTGAGTTTGGAGATCCAGTCAGAAGCTGTTGTTGTTATGCAGAGGAAGTCTCTAAAATCTCCTGGGTACCTTCTGTTAGACCATTCCCTTACTATATGTTGGATAGTCTGTCGGGGGCCCCTGCAATCACATTGTGCTGAAGGTGTCTTCCCCCATATATACAGGGAGTCAGCACACACCCCGTGAGTCATTCTAATTCTATTGTGTGTCACCCATATGTGTCGGGGTAAATTAAATCCTGGAGGTATACTATTAGGATTAATATGCTCAGAAATATCTTGGAGGGAATAGCTATTCCACGCTTCCAACAACTTTTGTGTGGTGTTCTGATGATCGGCCAGCAGCTTAAGCGCTGTCAAGAGTGGTGGGTTTCTTGACTTTAATCGG
>JANHZT010004733.1:12321-24787 GCA_032468215.1 Stegonotus admiraltiensis | reverse complement strand
GTGAGAATTGAACTCGCAGTAATTGCAGGCAGCTGGAAGTTAAATACTGCCCTTAGTAGGAGCATTAGTCTCCTACGTCACTCAGACTCTTTCTTGTCAGTTTTTAAGTGAAGCACTGCAGTTAAGTTAGTATCATGGTTGTTAAATGAATCTGGCTTCCCCACTGACTTTGCTTGTCAGAATGTCGCAAAAGGTGATCAAGTGATCAGTTGAGGCACTGCAACTGTCATAAATATTGCCAAGCATCTGAATATTGATCACGTGGCCATGGCGATGCTGTATGGTCATAAGTGTGAAAAAGTCATGTCACGTTTTTCAATGCTGTTGTAACTTTGAATATTCGCTAAATGAACTGTTGTGAGTTGAGGACTATCTATACTCACCTGTACGCTGAAGCATGTACAAATGATAGATTTTTTTAATTATGCCAATATTATGAATCTTAACATTTTTACCTTACCCATTAAATTCAGATCAAAACCTTTATTTAAATCATTCTAGAATGTTGGTAAAGTATCATTTTTGGTATTACAGGTAGACCTCACTTAGAAACTCAGATAGTTACTGTTCAAAATTACAATGGTGATGAAAAAGATACTTTGCAACTAAAGCCCACAATTATGACCTTTGCAGCATCTCTCTCAGTCACATGTTCACCAATAGTCAGTTAGTATACACTGCACTGTGCCTGACCTAGAGAACAAGAAACCGGAGGATCTAGATGGCAGCATACTATCAATCAACATAATCAAAGTGAATAGTATTTATATTTTCAAATGTAGTGCCAGAAATATATATCATACCTGTCCCTGGTATAAGCCAGCATCCTGTATGGTACTGTCTGGTTTATTCAAAGGTTCAAATGTATTACTCATATACTTGTTCCACAATCTTGTTTCCTTTTCATCTGGAATACTGAAGGTTTTCCTTATCTCTTTTTCAATAGTATCTACATGTACAGAAAAACATTGGTATTTAATTTAAATTACTTTGATTCTAGGTGGCGTACAATAATAAAGCGAAGTAAAGCAAAGAAATACACAATAAAATATATATAATATAAAAGCTTATATCAAAGTTACCAGTAAAAAGATTTGCAATCAAAGGCAAAATCCAAGATAGACACTTGCCAATGTCTAAAGGCTGTAAAATTTTGAATGAGAGAATATGAAGTTAAAATTGAATCTTAGCAAGACATAATTGGTGTTTGTTCATTGGAGGATTCAAGTGGTTCCAGTGGTGACTCTTAATGGGGAAGCACTATCAGCTGCTTGTAAAACAGATAGAGGTTTTTCAAGATATGAGGACTTTGCCATAGGGATTCCTGTCTACTTCTCACACACATTACTGCAAAGCACTTTATGTAGAGCTACCTTTAGAGACCATTTATCTAGCATTTGTCAATTGGAACACATTACAACTGTGTTCTATATTGGCTTCCTATAAGCTTCCAGTGCAATGTAAACTGCTAATGTTTACCTATGTGGCTTAGATATACTTTTAGAACCATGTTCATCTGCTTGATTTAATCCAACTTATTTGATCTTGTCAGGAAAAATAACTGAAGGTTACCCATTTCTGGGTTGTGAGAGGGCCCAAGGCCTAAATGTGCTACTCTGTTGTAGCAATGCTGATCCTCTCGAATGGTCTCCACTGGAAGTCAGATTAGCCTTGACTTTAGTTACCTCGGGAAACAAGCTTTTCTGGAGGCATTTGGGCTTTTCTGGAGGCATTTGCAGATGCTTGTTTTTTAAATTTTCTGTTAGAATGTAGGTTATTTTGAATACTGTATCACTGAAACCATAGGGCCATGATGGCGAACCTATGGCACGCTTGCCACAGGTGGCACGCGTAGCCATATCAGTGGGCACGCCAGCTCAGCTCTGGCGTGCATATGCGTGCCAGCCACCTGATTTTTAGGCCTTGTGGGCCCACCAGAAATAGGGAAAGAGGCTGTTTTTTGCCTCCAGAGGCCCTGGGGGTAGGTGGGGAAGGCTGTTTTCGCCCTCCCCAGATGCATTAAGAGGATCCAGGTGACAAAGAAAAACGGGCCAAGAGCAAGGGGCGAGGGGGAGTTGGGTGTACATGCACAGGGTGGGGTGCATAGAATTATGGGTGTGGGCACGCGTGTACGCGAACCTCCCCTGCCCCACCCCTTCCTGGCACACGATGGCAAAAAGGTTAGCCATCACTGCCATAGGGAGTCCAATGGAAATGTGGCAGTATAAAAAAGTGATAAAGAATGTAAACAAGTCTCTGTGACTGCCAGTGCCTGTGTCTCAAGTATACTCTTATGAAATTAGAGTAAATTTGCTAATTCAATATTGTCATTACAAGCAAAAAGGAATTTGAACTTAAAAGATACTTTAAAAGAAGCTTGCAAATGATTTTGATTGTTGACCATACCTTTTTACACCATTATTTTTAAGTAATAAGTTCAGTCATTTGTTTCAGTGAAATAAATTATTTGAGCTCCAGACTTCATTTAGAATTTAAAAAGCTAGGGGATGAACTACTAAAGCTTGGTTTAGTGTTATATAGAAATTCAGCCAATGTCTGAAAGAAATTATGTTGTGCATTTCAGATGAAAAATTTAATTTTTATGGGCTAAGATGCTTTCATTTATATTAGAGAAAGTTTTTCCACTTATGGTCAAATAAGAATAATACATTTTGGAAAAATTAGTGTCTGCGTATACTTTCTAAAATTAAAATGGGATAGTTTGGAATAATTTTAATATATCAAATTCAATAGTTAATACAGTGATATACCATTACATTTATTTTATGGAAGCAATGCATGACAAAGAACTTATTTTTAAAAGTAATTTAGCTACATAGTTATAAGAAATTTCAGTGGTCATACCTATTGTATCGGCTTTACTAAATCTTCGTGTCACTACATTGTTCATATTTCCATTTTCACATAATTTCAATTCTGTCAAATAAACTTCCACCTTGCAGTGCTTGACAAACATACCCTGTTCAACTACCTGGAAAATAAGCAGATCAAAACTGAACGGAATATATACATTCCTAAATATATAGTACACAATTTTCAGATGTTCAATCTTTATTTTGTAATTAGATGCTTTATAAGCCATGTAAGGTTGTGAAGATTAGATCAAAATTTAATTTCCACTTTAAAGATAGATTTATAATGAAACAAACACCCTACTTTTTAAAAAAATACTAAACACACTAGCAACATAAATAGCTTATTGGCACTAGATACCAGCAATATTTTTGAAATTGGATATATTAATTTCATTTTCATTTAGGAAAACAATCTTAACTTTATTCTTCAACATAAATTACTAATAGCCAACAAAACTTGGAAACTGAGGTAAGCAGAATGTTCACAATCACCTCTTGTATATTTCCATCTGATCTTCTATGCTGTTACTGCATAAATCAGCCATGTAGACTGTCCTGAAAATAGCCATCAGCTTGGTATGTGATTCATCAAATAAGGCAAAAAAGGAAGTACCAAATAACTGCTAGAAATCATATGCTATAGCAACAGAATCAATGAATTCTCACTAGGGGGGAAGGGTATATTAATAGACAAATGTCCTTAGATTTTGAAAGAAAGCTGAATTTAATATATAAAGCTTGAACACCAAATAATATTTATATGTATGGTTACTGGTCTCCCGCTAAGGTTGTATTTTTATAAAAAATTCTTATTATTGCTAAAGTTATAGACCCATGTGCATGCCAGAGTTTCAAAGAAGCATTAAATCTGTAGCACCAAATATCATTTTCCTAATGATTTTTATTGTCTTTTTCGTTAAGAAAAAAATGAGAATATTTAGACATTTAGAGGTTTATACACTCCACTCCCAACAAGTTGCCGTAAGAAGTTATAGAAAAAAGTAATTTACATTACAAAACATATTAAATCAGCCACTGTAAATTGTGACATTATGCTTTGGTGAAAAATATCTATGAATTCTCTGAAGCCACCACAATCATGTATCACACATACACAAATACTTAAATGGCCTGCAGAAATCTTTAACTTTAGCAGAAATACAATAACCTATAACATTCTCAGTTATGCAGTTTAAAAACTTAGCATTATAGAATACATTACAAAACATAATCTATGTATTATATATTATAAAACATAACTTATTTTATCACACTTTATTAAAGATATTAGGATTAAATTATTGTCCTCAATAAGCTAAATTATTTCAATTACCATCAAATAATTTCTATATTTTAGCATTGAATTAAACTTCCACAGTTTATATTTTTAAAGTTTTATTATATTTTGATCAAGAACTTAAATATGCATATGAACTCACACTTATTTATTTCAATAAAAGAAATATTCACAAACAGACAAAAATAATAATTTAAGAGGACCGGTATTTTCATAGCTAAATAAGTACATTTTGTAACATTAATTTTAGCATTTAAATGTTCAGTATAAAGAAATACTGATATTTTAAGCATATATATTACTTTTCTTCAAAACATATATTTATTAAACAACTATGGATTGTTTAGGATTAAGTTAACAATCTTCTTGCAGTGAATTTGTATGGATATTGGCAAAGAGAAGCTACCTCAAGAAATATTTCCTGGGGGGGAAAACCCATACATATCTACAAGGAAGAAGATTGAAGAGATATACAAAAGTGGGAGATGTTACAACTAATAGTACAGTCAAATAATTATCTTAATAAATTGCATTAGCTATAGCTACTTTAGCTATATATCTTGTATATCTTATATATCAAGCAAAAATCAAATGTTAATAACACAAGATGCTCCATAGAGTCTGGCATGCAAAAAGTTAAGTGCAGACTTAAAGGACCAGGCAAGAAATATAAACAATAAAGTGCAAATTAAATGAAATTAGCACGCATTACCTACACATTTAGATTAGAACTTGCTTTGCTGTACCAAGGAAAGAACAAATTTAGACTTTATCTGTAGAAGACTGTCAAAGAACAGGTAATAGAAATATTTTAGGATTACTCAAGGAGAAACAAATGACAATGAGGCTAGGATTTGAGATAACTGATACTTTAACATAAGAAATACTTGCTGCATAGTTCTTTGTTCTGAT
Source organism: Stegonotus admiraltiensis (assembly GCA_032468215.1). Taxonomy (NCBI): domain Eukaryota; kingdom Metazoa; phylum Chordata; class Lepidosauria; order Squamata; family Colubridae; genus Stegonotus; species Stegonotus admiraltiensis. Next base: position 19,702 of record JANHZT010004733.1, on the reverse strand, counting down.
ACTAACAAACAAGAGTTTTGTGAACAGTGAACAAATTTAAATGTTAGTACCAGAACTAGTTAATTCACATAAAGTTCAATGTGGCTTGGGGGAAAAAATATTTTTTTTTGGGAGGGTGGGGAGTTGTTATAAACAAAAGAATTTCCAAATACTGTTTTTAACATTTCAGTGTTTTACTATAGGAGGTACCTTGCGTGCAATAGGTTCTTGACCTTCCAGAAGAGTATACCAGCTAACTAGTTTGTTCCATCCTTCAGTTGGTAAAAGAATGTAGTCCAGCTCATCAATAAGATGCTCTTTAAGAGATTGACAATCCCCATCTATGAGGAAAAAGTAGTAATGTTTACTTATAGCCAATACGGAAAATGTGCTAAAACACTGAGATTACAATTGAGAATCTTTTAAAAAATGAATATAACTTAGTCTATGATGGAAGTAAGCCAATTTCTGAATTGCACTGTCCCCCCAAAAGATTTTTTGTAAGAGATTCTTAGAAATATACTATTCTACTAATCCACAATATTTGGTACACAAAGGATAACTATCTATTCAGGTTACTGATACCTCAATTTAATCACTACTGTACTTTTTAATCTATCTTAAACTTTTAATTTACTTTTAAGATACTTTCATCTTCTATTTTAAACAAATTTCAGAAAGTTTAAAGTTTATTGTGCTTTTTCAATACAAAATAATTTGTATTTTCCCCCCTTTGGCAGCAGAAAGTTGTTTTGTGAAAATTCTGGAATATTTTGAAAATTCTAGAAATATTAGATAATTGCAATTAAATATTCTCTTCTTGTAGGTTTTCATCAAATATTTGAATCCCATGAATTAGGACACAGGCTGTGGAGTCACTAAGAAAACTGCAACAATAAATTATCTTTTTTTTTGCTTTGATTTATATCTTCTCCGGAGACTCAGGGCGGCTTACAATGTGTTAAGCAATAGCCTTCATACTTTTGTATATTTATACAAAGTTAGCTTACCTACCTTTGAAAGGATGGAAGGCTGAGTCAACCTTAATATACTGAAACACCCCAGATTTTTTAAAAATAGCAAACACAAGTAAATTACCTTTGAGAAGTCCAGAATTATCAATAGGACCAGGATAAACATTCTGATCTCCCATTTGATACTTGTCCCAGCTGTCAAATCCAACATATTTTTTCCACTGTTTGAACCAACGACTGTCCACTAAATACCTTCAAAAGAACATGGTATATATATTATGAAACAATTTCACAGACCTGCATGATTGCTCACATAGTTTCCCAAACATAGATGTCACTATATATCAGGACATCTGATTCTACTATCAAAACTTTGCACATTTTTAATAAATAATTCTGGTGCTATATTTATAGAAATCTATTTAGACATACATTTTTATATCCAAGCAGGATCTTAAGCAAATCCACATTCTGTAGAAATTTAAAAGAAAATACTGATATATGCTATTGCTTCGCTTCTACTAAGTTCCTGCCACAGGTAGCAGCTAAACAAATCCAGATGTTTGTATTTCCTAGACAAGTTGCTCAAATGTTTGTCTACTGTGCAAATCTAGGTTCTCTGGATATATTTGAAATCAAACTAAACAGGTTATCCTCACTATTACCATTTGCCATGCCAAAGTTATACAATTTTTTTGGTTGCATTATATTGGTTACTTTAATGCAATTGGGAATCTGATGAAATGGTTCTATCCTTTTCTGGTTTTCAGAAGCAAATTACTTATTCCTCTTCTGTCATTTATACTGGGTTCCTATATGGAACATATCACTCTGTTCTTAAACCTGTTTATCAAAGTGTTTGTGAGGATATGGATCAGCTATTGATATTCACATTTACTTTTCCTTTATGAATTATGCTATGCCATGGATAGGGGGGGATTTGAAATGTCTGTTTATTGGAGTTCTTTGGCATTCAAACAAAAATTTCAAGTCAAGCAGAAAAGGAAAGAAGAAAGATGTGCTAAGACAACTAGTTGGAGTTGTGGCATGAGTGCCTGGAGTTGTGACATGAGTTGTGCCATAGAACTCTTGCCAGTGACTCCTTAAAGAAACTGCTTTTTTTCTTTCACATTGTAGCTGCGGATCACTGGAAAACATGCACTTTAAGGAGCACCAAGAGGATGCAATGAGATCATCTGGAAAGTGGAATGGCACACTGTCAATCACTCTTAACACAAACAAATATTTCTCTGTGGGAGCCCAGAAAAAAATCCAACTTTTTAAGGGAAGTACCAACAGATATGTTGTGCACAGCCATTCCCATTGACCTTTTGACTCTGAATCTGAAGCACAACACATTCCAATTTTCCAAATATTTTTTCCCAAAGCCTGCCATGATTATTCCTGGCTCTCCAATTAGCCACAGTATCATCACTGCAATACCAGATTATTTAGAAATACTGAGGTGGATTTATTCTGCTTTTAAACCTTTGCTATTTTAATTCAAGCTTAATAGGCATTCTGCTATAATTTAAGACTGGAATTTAGATTAATGAAATAAATTACCTTTAAATTAAGGATTAGGGTTATGATTAAACAGTTTTAAGAAATAAAGCATTTAGGAGATACATTTAAGATACAAATTGAAGTGTATTACAGTACACAATACACTAAATTGTCTAAGAGATATTATAAGCAACACACTTTTTATTTATAATGAAAGAAAACTACATGCCAAATATGTTAGCATGTGAAGCAATACTAGAATTTAACTTTATAAAATTATAATATCATAGCTGGAATGAGAGAAAATATTGAAAACTAGTAAGGCAAGATCATATTATTTCTCTTATTATTATCCTAATGATCATGATTGCTAATATTATGGTAATTCTAAATATTGGCAATTAAGGTTCAGTTCCAAAACATCAGTTTCCAAATCTCATCATATAAATGAAAAGCACAATAGCTGAAGTTTAAAAAAAAATTCCTCCGGAGAGATCCAAACTTGACATAGAAACAATCTGTATATAGAAAAACCTAACTAAAATTTGTGAATCTTTGAGTCTTTAATACCAAGTAAATGTAGTTATAATTATGAACTGCCTTAACCATGGGGATGATTTCTGTAAGTAGGGGATACAATATATTGTATACTTCTGGAAACAAGATAAAATTGTTTTAAGTATATTTCAAAATACACATGCATATGGAGTACAAAATGAACCACAACAAAAATATTGCAGGGTACTGAATTTGTATGTAGTAAATAATCTCCTATGCTAAAATCTTGTATGGTTATCAGGAAATAAAACCGAATACTGATGTATGCCATTCTAAACTTTTGGAAGAAATGTAACTAATAGAAATACATATAACTATTCAGCTATTCATTTTTTCTCCATGAAAGAAAGAATGCTGTATTCTTCTTCCTCAGATAGAATCTGTGCAGTTATCTCTGCCCAAAACTCAAATTTATAAAAGTTGGACTAAATTGTGATTTACAGTCTTAGTATATGGTCACAATTTAAGCTTGTTTCCTTTCCTATCAGCAATTTTATATATGAGCGGTGTATAGCACACTTTTGAATTCAACATGTAAGAACAGAAAGCCAAATTGTTTAACAATTGTTTGCATTGAGAAAATATATACTTGACATTAAATACTGTTAGAATTGTGCAGATTAACATTTAAAAATAATGCTCTAATTTCAAAATCTGTTACTGAAAGGTGAAATTCATAGAACATATTTCCAAGTGTATATGATTAGATTGTAACACCAAAATAACTTTCAAAAACTTAAGTTGATTCACGTACCTGATGGATCTGCTCATCTGCATGTGATTCACCACCCAAAATCAAGGCAATGGAAGGCAAACTGGCATTTTTACTTATTGCTATTTCTCTACTGGGTGTACTTCCTATTGCCACAATATGTATACTCATTAAGTGAATTCCAAGCCAACTTGGCCTCATTGAATACTGCAAAATCAATAATTGTATGGTGCAGGACTATACAACTTCTGCTGGTTTAAGGACTGCAGCAAGGCTTCTGTGGATATAGAAGGCTGTATTCTGAAAGTGGCCAGGGGCATACATAGCCCATTTTGGGAGAGGGCTTCAAGAAGGTTAAGAAGTAAAATATGTATTTCATAAAGACTCAATATGCTCATTTTACAAGTTTAATATCCCTGCAAACGCAAAATGTACACATTTGTGGGCCCAGCCTTTCAGAAAAGAGTGCACTTGGAGCTGCAAAAGGGATATTGGTGTGTCTCTTGTTTGCACTTTTTCCATTCCTGGTACAGAAACCAATGAATGGAAGATTAGGACTCAGTGTGCACAATCTACTGTTTTCCTCCCATCTCTGAGGAAAATATTTATGGTAATGTAAGCTGTACCTTAATCCATAAATATTGAAATATTAATCAGCTAAGGTTTAGCATATTAATACAGAAGATTATAAAATCCAAATTTCAAGTCTTTAATAAAACATTGATATTTATGCATCTAAAATATAAATCAGGGTATGAGATCGAACAGCCCTTTTCTTCTCAGCCCCTAAACTGCTCTTAATTTAAAAGACATCTTCTCTGATTTTGGAGCCAACCTAGACATTATAGATGAGTATACATTAATTTCCTTTTAGAGACGAAATTAATGGACATAATCAAACTCTGCAGCAATGAATTCTTTAAACAAAAATACATTAAAGCTTCTTTTCTGGACTGCCCCAGATCTCCTAGCATTTTGGATTATGGTATTATTTTAGGTGCTAGAATTTGGGGAGGAAAAAAATACTCTTTCTCCACTTTTCTCAGCATCTTTCCTAATTTTATAAACCTTCAACTGACCCTCCATTGCTGTTTTACTCCCTTCCTTTCTGCAGTCACTGTTATGACCATGAAGTTAGCAGAATTCTGAAGGGAGTGGGAGGGGAGGAAGAGCCCAGTGTTGTGCAAAGAACCGGGTGAGATATAAACCCAAGAAGTGCCCGCAGCCCTCCCATCGACGATCCGTCCAGAGAGACAGGCCTTACCATGGAAGCTGCTTGGGAAGCTGCTCTGGGAATGAGAAACCTTGCCCGAAATACTCACTCGCGCCGTTCTTCCACCTAGGACGGGTTGCTAGCCACCATTTGAAACAATGGGAGAAAATACCTGGCGGCAGCGGCCACCTTCGCCTCCTCGCAGGTGAGGAGTTAGCGCCGTGCCGGCAGGGCGCTGAGGCAAAGCCCGTCATAGGTGCCGGAGGGGGAAAAAAGGGTGCCCGAAAATCTGCTCCCGGGATAGGAAGGAGTCTCCCGTGAACTAACAAGGGGCAAGAAGGGCAGAGGAGGGGTGCCGCCTCCCTCGCCAAACGGCGCTCAGGCAGGCACCGCCCGCACCTGTCACCGAAAGGGGCCCTCAAACATCCCCCCACCCCGTTCGCCATCCCTTCCGTTTTCCTCACCAGGTGTCGCCCTTGCGGAGAGCCGTCTTGAGCAGCGCCGCGATATCCGAGCGCTGGGTCTCCAGATCCGCCGCGCCTCCCTCCGCCATGTCTTCCAGCCCCGGAGCGGCGGCGGCAACAGCTGCGAAAGTGACGGCAGCAGGCGGAGAGGCGGCGGCAGCGGCGGCTGCAGGAACAGGAGCGGCGGCAGTGGCAGGGGCGGGCCGCGCTGCATGCTGGGAGTGACGCCGCGCGGCGACCGGGGAAACGCCCTCCACGACCCCCTCCCACTTCGGCAAACCCATGGATGGCAGCGGGAAGGAGACGAAGAGAGCGCGTGAGAATTCGAAACGAGAAGAGCGGCGGCTTGGCCTGAGAGCATCCCCAGGCTGCTGGGAGGACTATATGGCTCCAATGAGACTACGCATGCGGTGTTGGGACTAATAAAAGGCAGGGCACAGTTGAAAATGGAAAGAACCTAAAAGGTGGGCCGGGCAAGACACCGCCGGCTGAATGTGGAGCGGATTGTTTGCTTTTTCCTATGTTTGCATTTAGCGGCGTGCAGAATTTCTGCAACGCCAGGCTGTTCAAACCGCCAAGGCGGGTTATAGAGTATTGGCAGGTTCTTTTAATCTGTTTATAGTGCGATAAGCCTTATTATACTCAATTTGCAAGGAGCAGCTTTCTCGGTTCTGGCGCCTTCACGGTTCGTTGAAACTACAGCTCCGGGGAGTCACCTTAATTGAAGGCATCTTAAGAACCGCTGATTTTTAATGAGTTGGATTGTAAAATTTGGGTTGCGGACGGTAAACATACAGGGGACCATTGGTGTTGATGAATTAGATGTCAAGATATGCGAATTCTGTAAGGTCAGAATGTAACAATCTTGGTAATTTAGATAAGACACTTTTTCTAAACCTAATTTTTGTGAAGCTGTAATAAACTTGAATGCTTCTTTTAACGTGTGAGAAATTATTCCTTGACCGGTAGCTTATATGAATGAGTACTTGATAGACATGCTATTTATTTTCTTTAGTAAGAATGTAATCTTCAAACACACACAATAAAACCCAGTGAATGTTGTAGGCCTGTGATGGCGAACCTATGGCATGTGTGCCAGACATGGCATGCAGAGCCCTCTCTGTGGGCACCTGCGCACGCAGTCACCCCAGCCCAGCTCCAATCGCGTTTCTCCATCGCGTTTCACTCAATTCCAACTTCTCATGAAAGAAAAAGATCTCCCAAAGTTGGAATTGATTGAGTGAACTTTTTCATTCCCTTGCTTCACATTGGGGGAGACAGATCCCGTCCTCCTCCTGAAGCCCATTAGGATGCAAAGCCACGACATGAACCTGTGTTGGCTCAGCTCAGCAAAAAAAAAAAAGCAGTTTCTTTTCCTGCAGAACTGCTGTGTTGGGATGCCTTGCCTCCCCACCGGCCAGTTGGGCTTCTTCAGGCACTTAGCTTGGACACCTATTAGCTCCACCTCACCCTCTGCCTCAGCGAGTGGCACTTAAAAGTTCAGCCAGGCTCCTCGAGAGACAGAGTTTTCAGGGGGCCGATCTAGCCCCCGGGCTGGTTACAACACAAATGTTCATTCTCAGCTTTGAGATTCCTAGCTGCAATGGACAGCAAAGCTAGGTTTATCCCCCTGTGCTGATCTGGCAGATAAAACAGGAAAAGGGGTGGAGAGAGACAGTCCCATTGCCAAGGTACGAACAGGTCAGAGGGGGGCACAAATTCCAACTTCAGCCTCCTGGTGTGGCGCGGGGCTTTGAGCAAAGGCTGGAGGAAAGCACCGCTGGCTCACTCATGCTCTCTCCCTCCACAGTCTAGCTTGACACAGGCGGCAGTGTAGCTCACATTGCCCTTTCCAAGCCCACTGTCAGTGAAGCTGGGCACCAGTGAGAGGTGGCTTTTTGCCTAGCTTTGGCTGTCGGGGGTGGGGGCGACGGATGGGGGCCGGGGGCCTGCATCAAGCTAGACTGGGAAAGCT
>JANHZT010004732.1:96427-106564 GCA_032468215.1 Stegonotus admiraltiensis | reverse complement strand
ATGTATTTCTTTCTCTCCCTCCCTCTCCTCCCCCCCCTTCTCTCTTCCATGTTTACATGTATGTGGTGAATGGGTGAAGCAAATGCATATCGTTATGTAGTCTTCAGGGGCTAGAGGGCCAAAAACATCATAATATCACTGAAATATATAGATCCATAGTTTTCACATTTTGTGGGAATTTGGTTGTACTTAGAATTAACGTGTGAAATGGACATCATTAGCCTTTTCGGGACAACCTGTAAACACTTCCTCCAAACTTGCTAATAACAAAAACCTGCTAATAACAAAAAGCTGTAAAGTGTATTTGTACCCCTTCTAGGAGTGTTAATCTAGGAGTGCTAGAACAGGAATGCTGTTGGTGGTAGCATTCTTTCATCTCCTCACAACCATTATTTATATTATATAATTTGCCAATAATGGGCAAAAAATCAGACCTACTTGTTTTCCATCCATATTTTATAAGGTGTATTTTTTCTCATGTTTACTACTTGTGCTATATTGCTTATACTTAGTTCTGTATATAATTAAATATAAGTAATGAAATTCCAGTGATAGTCAAGATAGAATCTTATGCCAAAATACCTTTGAACAATCCTCATCAGACTATTGTTGAATTTCACTTTGTATTTGACAGATCCATATTAGATGGTTTCTTTAGAGCAATAAAGCCTATAAAACACCAAGCCATCTATAAAGCTATTTCTCTTCAGGCAAAGGTCCAAGCCATCAAGGAAGCTCCTGCACCCAAGAAAAAGACTTCAGGTGTTCTTGGGACTCCTAAATTTCTACAGCATCTTATTGCTGCATAAAGTTTCTGTAGCTGAGCATCGCTTGCTCGACAAGAAGATGTCTTGGTCCTGGGACCGAAAAGAAGTTGCTTCCTTCTCCGCTGTCAAGGAGCTACTATATTCAAACAGCATCCTGGTGCAGTACAACGAGATTCTTCCCTTGGTCCTCACCTGCGACGCCTCTTCATTCAGCGCCATTTTAAGCCACCAATTCCCAAATGTAAGAGAGGACCCGATCGCTTTCCTCTCACCGACCTTGTCATTGGCTGAACGAAACTACAGCCAGCTGGACAAGGAAGCTTTGGCTGCAGTTGCAGGAGTCAAACTCTTCCATGAATACCACTACGGCAAATCATTTGATCTTGTGACAGATCACAAGCTACTACTGGGCCTGCTCGCCGGGGACCGCCTGGACTACTAAGTTTTGGACTAAGTTTTGTCCCCTCGCATGCTGCGCTGGACTGTGTTCCTAGCTGCATACAGCTACTGCCTCCTGCATCAGCTAGGTAAGACACTTAGCCACAGCGACACCATCAGCCAATGCCCGCTCTCGACTGTTGTGGAAGATCCCAGCATCATCTATTTTATTAATTGAAGACCTGCTGTCCCGCCCCATTACAGCATCAGAGATCGCTGCACACTCTGCGAAGGACCATGTCATTACCCAAGTCCTCAACTGGATGTGGACGGGGTGGCTGAAGGAGCCAGTCAGCACAGAGTCCCTTCCCTTCCACACCCAGCAATGTGAGCTGTCCGCTCAACAGGGATGCCTACTCTGGGGGAGTCGTGTGGTGGTACCCCAGAGGCTGTGATGGCCAGTTTTGGAAACTCTTCATGTAGGCCACCCAGGCATCATGGGAATGAAGGTGCTCACCCAAAGTTATGTCTGGTGGCCCAAATTAGACAAGGCAATCACTGATTGGATCGTATCTTGTCAGCCTTGCCAAGAGTCAAGGCCAGCCCCCCCATCCGCTCCAGCACGCGAGTGGGAAGCACCCAATATGCACCCTTGACACCTTGGTCAAGGGTGCATATTGATTTTGCGGGGCCTTTCCATGGTGGTTGTGGATGCCTACTCAAAGTGGCTTGAGGTGGTACTCATGACATTGACCACCTCGGACGCCGTGATGAAGGCCCTTAGAAGGTTGTTTGCGACCCACGGACTGCCAGACATCCTCATTTTCCTGCCAGGCCATTTGTCATGCCCTGATTGCACCATTCCATCCTGCTAGCAATGGGCAGGTTGAGCAGATGGTCCGATCAGCAAAGGAATAGCTGAGTATCTCCTGGTCCAGCATGTCACATCAAACTCCACCACCAACAGAAGTCTGGACAAACTCCTAATTGGTCACTGCCTGCGGACACACTTGGATCGGCTGCATCCGGACTACTCCTTGGAGGTCCCTGCAAACTCAGCCAGCCATCTCTGGTCATTCTCACTGGGCGACCTTGTCTATGCCCACAACTACGCTGGGGGCCCTTCCTGGATGATACTGGGCCAATTTCCTACAGAGTGGCGCTCGAAGATGGCAGGTTGTGGCGCCACCACATCAACCAACTGTGCTGCAAGCCAGAATGAACTCCACCAGAGACAACCCCGGCTAAGGACACGCCTACTCAGATACCAACAACAACAGTACCAACAAGGGACTGTATTAAGGTAAAGATGCCTGCGGACCCAGTTCCCTTTGTGGTAGAAGCACCAGTGACTGAGCCCTTGCTGCTGCTACAAGCTACACCTGAAGCAGCATTAGCCACTCTGCCTAGTCAAAGCTCTGGAGCTACTGGTCTTGAGACGGAACCTCGTAGGTCAGGACAGACACATTGCCACCCTGCCTACCTAAAAGACTACATATGTTAGATTGTTATTTGATTACCATAATGCTCCGTCTTGGTGGGGAGGGGTGTTATGTATTGTATATAGTGAATAGTTGTCAGTTGAAGTTCTCATTCTGGTCCTCTGTTGGAGCGGGAAAATACTCTCTCCTAATTAGTTATTTGGCTGATCAGTTTCATATAAAAGGAGCTATGTCAGCCAGGGAGTGTGTTTGCCTCACAGGCAGTATTGAATAAAGAACTGTTAGAAATCACTCCGGCCTCGCCTCCATTCTTCCCTCAGAATATAACAAAAACTCTGAATAACAATGAGCTAGTTTTCAATAATAAGTGGCCTCAGATAAGCTTCTTGTTTGAAAATCTGTAGAAGTTCTGTGAGTGCTTTTTCTCTCTCTTCATATAAAGTATTCCACATGTTTTTTACTGTCTTTTAACCAAGCTCTTTCATTATTGTTTTAAATTGACTGTTTACTGAAGCATCTTGAACAAAATAATCCAGTACTTCTTTCTTAAAGGAAATGTACTTGTGTGTCTGTGATAGGGAAAGGAAATCATAAGTAGTGTGGTGAAGTTTGCTTGAAGTGCAGCCTTTGAGATCTCTTTAAATGGAAAAAGAGTTAATACTTCAAAAGAAAGTGGTCATTTAATCTATACTCATAACTAAAGCATTTTTCTGCAAGAGACAACAGTTCAAGAAGTGGGAAATCTGTTTTTTATGGGGAGGGGGTTACTTTTATAGAATGAAAAACCTTTTCTTAAATCAAAATCTTTAAAATTCTGATGGAAGTATAGTAGAAATGAGTGCAGAAAAATCTAATGGGAGCCAAAATAATTATAAAGTACAACTTTATAATTACAAAACCATTTGTTTAGAAAATTTATTTCTATTAAACAAACAAATATATGAAATTCAAGAGAGGAAATGTTGAAAAAAATATTACATTTTCATTTAATTACCATGTGACAAACAAGATGATTCTCACTAATAAAGCATCTTATTACAAAGAGAGAAAGGAAGAAAAAAGAGAAAGTGAAAGATTTTCAATTGTTGAAACAAATTAAACTTACATACTGCAATGCAAAGCAAGGCAACAAAATTGGAAATAATTTTCCATTGGAATCTAACTTAGTTTATTTTCTAATTATCTGATTTTTTGGGAGGGGGCCTTTAAGTAGTCAATATACATATTAGTTTTTTCTTTAAGGATCTCTGAGATTATTCCTGCTTTGAAAAACTTTGTGATGTTTTTCCCAAAATTCATGACTTTCTAGGGTAAATATTTATGGTTCAGACCTTTCTGAAATATAATCTCTATTTATTTTAGAAGTCAATATTGGGGTACAGTAGTTTTATAATTTCAGTTTGGTTATTTCTCTATTCATAAAATTTGCTAAAATATTTATTTTTTAAATTCTTGCTAATTAATGTCCTTTTTAAACTTGGGCATTGATTGATTGATTTTCTGCTTTTTTTTCATTTTATTTTTAAACTATATATCTGCAGCGGAAAGTTGCAAGGAATCCAAGACAATAAAGATTAAAGAAGAGCCAATGGAAGTTGAGATTCATGACTCCCATGCCTCTGTTTCACCTAGCCAAAATGTCAGCTACAGCACTTTACTTAGGCAAGAGATAACTGAAAAGGTACAAAAGATCCCTGAAAGCCGTGTAGTTCCAGAGAGAAACCTCTTTAGTCAAGATATATCCGTGAAAATGGCTTCAGAATTACTTTTTCAATTGTCAGGTAAGTATTATATCTAGAGATTCACAATATACTTTTCCAGATTTGTCTTGTCTGAATTTTCTGTGTGTTGATTTTTTAAGTATCTATCAGTATACCACGACCTGCAGTCTTATAGGTATTTAAAAATAGTCACAATGTGTCTTAGTTTGGGGGAAGCATGGTATGTATATAATAGCACTTGAAGTCCTATTAAAGACCATAATAAATAAACATGGTTATTATTATGGTTACAATTCAATTAGAAAAATAGCCTTGTTTCACTATTGATTTCTATTTAAAAAATCAGCCAAGACTAGCCAGGTGTTGCCACCTGACTGGTCAAATTTGTTAGCAGTATAGCAGAAACTACTGTTGCATATTCTATATTTTTCCAATATTTTAGTAAAAGAAAATATAGGAGACAACTTACCCCAAACAATTTCCTAAGCAAATGTTTAAATAATTATCTAGAAATAGAAGAAAGTATCCATATCATCTGCTTCCTTTTCTACTTTTTCTGCATTGCGTGAATGGCAATTTAGAAGGTTTATCTAAGCTTTAGATTACCTCTAGAGTTCATTGTTTCCATAGCTCTATACAATATATGTCTACATTCTCAGCATATCTTTTTCCTATTTGTTTGCTTTACCTTATTCTTCTTGCATACAAAAGAGAGCACACAGAAACTGTCATTTAGGCCCTAATTACTCTAAAAAAAGAAATGTGGAACTCCTCAGTATGACTCATGGTAAATAGAGTTATTATTTCAATGAGAAGCTGGAAAAATATTTGGAGAGGTTATAAATCTATATAGATATTATTTTTTCTTATTATTAAAAAAGTAATACTTTCATGAGTATTTTATTTTGCTTAAAATAATAATTTATTTTTCCACAGAAAAAGTGAGTAAAGAGCACAATCACTCTAAAGATAATACCATCGCTATTACAACTAGGTAAGTATTACCCACGGTAGAGAATAGTAGTCCTGATAAAGTTCAGTGTAACATCAGTTTTATAGATATTTGGCTGAAGTATCCAGCAAATATATTATTTCATATTTTATAGGCATAAAATAAAGGGTTTTTAAAATAAATTTTCATATATATCAAATTAGATAGATAGATAAATTTGATTTCTTTATAAAAATATACATAATGAATAAAAAATGAAAATATAGCTTTTCCAGATATAATTACAAATGTATTGATTTGATTTATTTTTATATATTTTTATTTGATACAAAAAGAGTATAAACCTTAAGGAAAGTAATGTCTCTTCATTTTTGCCAATTTAGTAGAAACAATTACACAAAAAATAATATGAAAGAGAAGCAATTGTCAACAACAAAATACATCAAAGAAAAATAAGCAATGTGTCTTGTGCTTTTTTCCAAAAAATACTATTAATGGGAAATAGGGAGGGAAGATCAAAGCTGTTAATATTTAACTAATCTCATTTTCTGAATTTGAGATAATCTCATTAACTCTGATACTTTATATCATTTTATCTGTTTATTTGCATTTTTACATGTTATCTGTTTTGTTAATATTTTAATAAAAATATTATTATTTGTATTTTTTTCTTTTCTTTTTTTTAACTGAAAAAAACAACAAAATGCCTTAGGTTTTCTAAAATTTCCTCCTTTTTTAACCAAGCCTTCACATCTCTATGCATGTTCCACAATCTAGCAAGAATTGAGTACAGTTAAATCCCTTTGATTTCCTACTGAAACTATGTGAATTAACTATAGCTGAATTATAGAATGTCTTGTTTGTATTAATGTTATTGACTAATACTGTGTAACTCTGTTTGAGATGTAATTAAAAATGCGAGTCAATCATGAAGCCAGCTAGTGAAATAAATTCTTGATGTGCATATAAATTATAAGATTTTATTTATACCATGCACCCAAAGGATTATTTTCTATGCTCACTATTGTCAGTCACCATGGTTGTGAAACCTCATCATCTTAAGGCAAACTGCTGACCAAGACTTTGCTTTACTTTTTCTTACTTAACCACTGATGTCATATGAATTATTCTCAGAACTGCTTATGACTGTGTGAGTGTAAGAAGGGCAGTTTAATACCTGTCTTCTCTAGCTTGGACCTGAAAGAAAATAAAACACCCTGCCCCATCTAGTAGTCTTAAAAAGTTTTTATTTGTATCAGTGGGAACTTTTTTTTATAAGCCTCCTATCGGTACCAGGTTCCGAAGACAAGGAAACTCTCTTTTTAGATCACTATTGGAGAGAACATAAAAATAGTTTCTCTCATGCTTGCAATTAATTAAGGAAAAATAGATATGTGACTGTTGGGGATTTTTGTTTTAACTTGGCATGATTTCTCAGATTTCTTCCTAAAATCTCACTTGTTCAGTTTGGCAAAAAAAAACAAACCCCTGAGTATGATATCAAATTTCTTACCTTCTTTAATCCAACAAGTTAAGAAGTTGCTCTCAGATGACCCTGAAAAGACTCCTATTGAAATTAGTCATTATAGTCTAAAAGTAAGCAACTTCAATCTCTGTACAGAGGGACAGTAATGATGGTGCAGCCAAGAAGCATTTTTGGAAAGCAGAAAAGAAACAGGCCCAAGTTGTCTTTCAGCTGCTAAATAAATGATGCTGCAAGATTATTTTTCTGGACTGGCCTATTAACTTAGTTAAGATCCTATTTCAAAAAATTACAGCGTTTGCCATTCGTAAAGTTACAGTCAGGTCTCTTGAATCTTCAAAAAAAGCATTTAGATGGATTGCAATTATGAAAAAAAATATTGAAAATCATGTGCAGTCTATTTGAGATCATGCTTAACTATTCCTAAGCTATTTACATTCAAATGTCATTGTAATCTTTTTCCAAATTGTATTCCTTCCTTTGAATTTATCATCCAATAATTTGGCAAGAGCTCAGTTTGACTTCTTGGATTGACCTTAAACAATTGCTTTTATTGTATATATGGAAATTAGCTAGTAAATTAAGACAGGTGCTTAATATTTAAACAAGCCATTCAGGTAGTACTAGGGAGCAAGAAGGAATAGCATTATTGTACATTATAAAATTCAAACAAGCTATAAGAAACTGGGAGTGCTAATAGTACTATCACTACCTATGCAGCTTCCTTAAACAGCAGACAGAATGTGTGCTCAGCCAAAGAGGAGGGAGATAACTGTGACAAGAAAACTTCAGAAGATTCCTTAATTACAAATACATTTTTCCAAAAAAATAGTTGCTTATTAAAGGTTATATTAGAAATAAATGTGCTTCATATAAAAAAATATTAAGACAGTAGGTGTCAGTCTTCATACTAACTTTTACTTTATCCAGACCAACTGAATTAACTTGACTGGAACCTGCTTCTGGTATATATATTATGTCTTTGCAGTGTAGTACTCTATAAAAGCTCATATAAACTCTCATATGTCCTGAAATTCCTCTACTACAGAAACATAACTGCGGCTCACAACTGCGCATCCCACTAATACTGCTTTTCTGAACATCTGCATTGAAAACAATACTCCAGAGTTATATTGAAACTATCTTGAGATTTGGGCAGTAAAACTACATTCTTTTAACAGTGGGTTGGCTTGTTTTGAATCATTTTCAAAATATTTTTAGACAGCTTTTAGGATTGGGACATAGTTTGATAATATGAATTCCATAATATTGATTTTACAATAATTGTTGCAAAAATTTATCCAAAAAATGTTTTCAATCTTGGGTACCTCTAAACCATAAAATTATAATCAGATGTACCATGTGATTCAATTGTGCATTAATAGGATTTAGTAATTAACATATATTTCTGCTTTAAAAATCATTTTTCCTCAGCCCATTTTTTTCTGAAGAAACTTTTAGACAATCACCATTCACTTCGAACTCAAAAGATCTGTCTAATGAGAGTGCTGTTCAGGGAAGGACATCAGTTCTAGGTATGGAACATTAATGACACTATAGTAACACCATGTTTCAAATACTATGGTAAAAAGTGCTAAACATAATGTAATATGTCAAGTAAAAATAGTGGGTTGGTTTTTACTTGGTTTAGCAAGAATTGTTACTCTGTTTCCCTGAAAATAAGGTATCCCCTGATAATAAGCCCTCCCTGAAAATATTTAAACACAGAGCTGGAAATCAGGTAAGATGGCAAGAGGAGCCCTATATTGCTCCACACACCCCAAAATAAGACCTCCCCAAAAATAAGGCCAAGTGCTTATTTCAGGGTTCAAAAAATATAAGACAGGGTTTTATTTTCGGGAAAACACGGTATTAGTTAAAATGTGTTGGGGAGTTGGAAAAAAAGAATGATTAATTGCATGGATAGAATGGCATTATCAGTAATATATCAATTCTAGGGTAAAATGTAAAAAAGAATGTTGATTAGAGATTTCCTAATTAGAATGCTGGGAAGAATGTTGATCTATAGCAATTATTTTATTTCTCTGGATTGCTTTTTCTGATAGATAGATAGATAGATAGATAGATAGATAGATAGATAGATAGATATTCATATATATTTATTCAGTTGCAATATTGTCACGACAGAATAGAAATTGTCTGGTTCAAGCACACATTGCACAAAGCCATAGTTGCCATTTACAGTAGATTAGATTAGATTAGATTAGATTAGATTAGATTAGATATTTCATATAATATGTTTGTGTTAAAACTGGGCTTTGGTTGGGCATATTGGTCAGGAGAATTTAATCCATAAAATATTTAGTCCTTCTGCTAGTGTTTCCTGCATCCAAAGTTAACCATGCTAGCATGGATCTTTAGAATCTCTTGCAGCTCCTGAAAGATTTAGTTTATTCTTTCATTGTTGCAGTATGGAACAGTGTGAGATCACCATTTGCAGAAATAAAGTATTATGGATGCTATGCTGTTTAAGATTCTATTAAGATTTAATATTCTTTGCAATTGTTATTAACTCCATTTTGAAGAATGGGTAAAACATAGTCTAGTCATAATCTGGTTTACCTTTCATATTTGTCCAAAAGACATACATGATGGTGGGAAAGAGTATACTCAAACACTGTAGCCATTGTTTTCTTGCTGTTTGGCCATAGCTAAGTGAAAAGCCTCTCTAAAAAATTAAATACAGCTAGTCCTTGATTTACAACAGTTTATTTAGTGACTGTTCAAAGTTACTATGTCACTGAAAAAAGTGAGTTATGACCATTTTTCACACAACAGTTGCATCATCCCCATGGTCACTTGATAAAATTCACACAGTAGGTAAACTGTCTTATATTTATGCTGGTCGTAGTGTCATATGATCTCCTTTTGCAACCTTCTGACAAGAAAAGTCAATGGAGAAGCCAGAATCACTTAACAACCGTGTTACTAACTTAACAAATGCAATGAATTTTGTTATTGTAAGTCAAGGGCTACCTGTATTATGTATTAGAAAATTAAGGGAAAACAGAGCCATATTAGTGAGCATAATATTTCCTATCTTCACATTTTCCTTGTTTTGGTCCTGGCCCTTCTATGTCCAACAAGAAAATAAGCTAAAAAGTAGAAATTCTGTGAGGTAAGGGATGGAGACTAGAAAGCATTACTGTTCGTTCATAGCGCTTCTACTTTGAAATATTCTTCCTCTAGAACTCAGATTGGTTCCCTCAAGCAATGTTTTTTGGAAGCCAGCAAATACCGAACTCTTCCAATGTAACCATCATCATTTTTCTTTATTTCACTTTTTATTCACTTTTTATTGGGGTTCGATTTTTAAATTGTGGGCCAAATTGTTTAATTCTTTTAAATCTCTTTTAACTTTTGTATTCTTTGT
>JANHZT010004732.1:57266-70162 GCA_032468215.1 Stegonotus admiraltiensis | reverse complement strand
AAAACCACAGGAAGCCAGTGCAGCTCGCGCAGGAGAGGTGTCACATGGGAGTACCTTGTTACTCCCAAAATCCCCCGCGCGAAAATGTTGGGAAAAGTGAAAAAGACAGTAAGACAAATAAGCAATTGCAACATCTTATCAGATTCTCAATTTTTAGATTGTTCTCCTGAAAATAAGGTACAACTTTAAAACTGCCAAATATGCTTGAAGTGGGAGAACATTTTGTGAAAAAAGGTTTGATCCTGGAATATTTTCTGGCCCTTATCCCTCTTGTCTTTAAATTGAAGAAATACAGCAGATGAAAAGGGCTCATCCATCTATATCAGTCGGTTCTATGTATTCTTAGATTGTATTGTGATTTCATGTGTTCAGCAGTAGGAATGGGCATCCCTTTGGGATGGAAGGCAAGGAGACCCTATAGAGTGTGACGAAGTTTAATATAGCCCCTCTCTTTTCTTGGGGTTTGTTGGAGTGATGCTTAGGAAGGCAGACAGATGCTGCACATAAGCACCTTATACTTCCAATGCTCCTTCTTGCCTTGTAAGGTTGAACTGCTGAACAGATTTATTAAGCAGCCCCAGAAAGTCCATGTCATACAAGAGGAGAAAATAATCACTCCAGGCAGCACTATAGCAGAGAAAAGAGATTAAAACAAAATCTGGAATTTGAGCCCATAAGGAGCACTTGCCGCATGAGTCCTATGGCTCAACCAGCAGGTTGGTAGGAGTGGCAGATTGCGTCCCTGTTGTGGCCATCAGAATTGCCCTTTGTTTCTCCAGCTGCTGCCAACCAGCAAGTCATGGAAGGCTTTTGCTGCTTCAGCACCTACTGTTTAATTTTAAATATTACTTGGCATTGCAAAAAAAAGCAGCTGGCATTCTCCTGAAGTCTCCCTTACAAGCTCAGCCCACAGTTCACTTGCTATTTAATTTTGAGTTTTGCAATGGCATTTGCTTCTTTTGGGCCAAAGTCACTGAAATACAGCACTTTCTGGTCTTCTCGCCTTTGCAGTGGCTCATCTCGAAAATAACTCTTTTCTCCAAGAGGCATTGAGGGGCAAGGTTACCATAGAAATGATTATATCGCCCTATTGAGACAAACAATCTGTAAGATTTGTTTTTTAAGATAGAAGGAGAGAGGTGGCATCTGTCAAGGTAAAAATTTTAAAAGCAAGTTGAGAGGTAGACATTGCAGAAGGGAAAACCTTAAGTAGCAATATGGTTACACCAAACTCTGTAAATGTTTATTTATTAATAAAACGTTAGTGATTGGACTAAAGCTGAATTAAAAGCTTCGTTCATATTTTATATTCTGGTTATATCAATATTGAAATTTAAAATTTATCATTGGATATATCTTCCCATTTTCTGCGAAATCAGATGCTGGAAAAAAAAAGACAATAGTTTAAAAATTGATTTTAAAAAATGCAAGGTTAGTAGGTTATGGTCAGGCCTTGCACTTTATACATACACACACACATCAAGCTTCCAAGGGATTTGATCAATGATATCATGATGATATGAACAACTGAACTGAATCGTAGCCCTTTGAGGGATTTGGGGAGGGCAGTGAAATATATAGTCATCATTTTGTCCTGGTTTGATCATTTGGAACTTGACCCATTCAGGGCCTTACAGCAACCTTCTTTCCCCCTCATCTGTCATTCCCAAAGTGGAGAAAAAAAATCAGCCTGGTTGTACAGAGAGAAGAATGAAATAGTGAAGTGAGTGGCTTAAATTTCTGCAAAACTTTAGTCACCAAATTTGTTCTCCCTAAGGAAACTAAAAACATGCTATGGAAATCAGCTCTGCCCACTCTGAGGGACACAAAAAGATTCTGGGAACTTTATATGTGGTGTAAGTTGCTCCCAGCTTATCTAGATCCATGTATCAATCTATATTTTA
Source organism: Stegonotus admiraltiensis (assembly GCA_032468215.1). NCBI lineage: Eukaryota > Metazoa > Chordata > Lepidosauria > Squamata > Colubridae > Stegonotus > Stegonotus admiraltiensis. The sequence goes on along the minus strand of JANHZT010004732.1, from coordinate 68,258 downwards.
CATTTTCACAGGTGTCCCTTCTGCATTTATTCTACAAACCGTCCAGCAGCAATGGAATGCCATTTGAAAACCCACTACAAAATGGAGTACAAGTGCCGGATCTGCCAAGCAGTGAAAGCCAATCAGCTCGAGCTGGAAATGCACGTTCGAGAGCATCGCCTTGGCAACCACTACAAGTGCGATCAGTGTGGCTATCTTTCAAAGACTGCCAACAAGCTGATAGAGCATGTGCGTGTGCATACAGGGGAACGCCCTTTTCACTGTGACCAGTGCAGCTACAGCTGCAAACGCAAAGACAATCTCAACCTGCACAAGAAACTCAAGCATGCGCCCCGGCAGACCTTCAGCTGCGAAGAGTGCCTCTTCAAGACCACCCACCCATTTGTCTTCAGCCGCCATGTGAAGAAACATCAAAATGGAGACTGCTCTGAAGAGGAAAAAAAGGGGCCAGGTGTGAATTCCACGGAAGCCAGCCCCCTGCTCATGGCCAACAGTTCCCGCAGCCTCTTGTCCCCTCTCTCAGTGATGTCAGCCTCCCATGCTCTCCAGACAGTGGCCATGTCAGCCGCTCAAAGTGGCGGGACAGAGCCAAACCTGGCTCTGAGGGCCTTGACCATAAACGGCACTTCCCTGTGCTTTGATAAATACCGGAACTCTGAGTTTGCCCACCTCATTCCCTTGACCATGTTTTTTCCCAAAAACCACTTTGAAATCACATTCCATTCACCTCAACCACAGACCCTACGCTTGGATGATACTTCGCCGAAGCACTCCTTCCTTGCCTATCTCGGACTAACGGAAAGAGCAGAAGCTCTCTAGGACAGTCTCCTCTGTACCAAAAATCCTCCACACCGCACCCCTGACACACACCCCAGACTCCAAGCAGGTTTTATTTCAAACCATAGATCCAAGAGTTTGGCTGCCCAACCAGTTGTACAATATATCATTAGTGGTAAGTTACAGCAAAGAAAATGGCGCCACTCGTCTCCTTAACACATGGCCATGAAGGCTGCTTTGTTAAACCTTCAGACAGACGACCTCCTGCATATTTCTACTTTCAGAGGCATGTTTCCCTACTCTGACCTGAGAAACATTTTTGTCTCTTTTAAGCTGAACAAGAGTGTCCTTAATGGCAGTCAGCACTAGCTAAGATGACCCTTTGATGCATTTGACTTTGGGTTGTGAATCTGAGCGTTTCTAAAAAAAAGAGTCTGTGTGCCATGGCATTGCTTTTGCACATCCTTTTGTACTGGCTTATTTAATATGAACTTAAAAAGCTGCCTTATGCTGCATCAGACAGTCCATCAAGCCCAGTATTGTCTGTTATGATTGACACCAGTTCTCCAGGATAGAAGTCATTTCTAGCAGCTGCTTCCTGAGATTTCTTAACTAGACATGCTGGTGGCTGAATCTGGGATCTTTATACGTACAAAGCATGTGCTTGACCACTGAGCTGTAGCCCCACCCCTGTGAAATAATTGCAATCATCCAGGCTTGCTCACCTTGCCTGCTTCTCTTTTACTGCTCAGTTTTGGAATGTAAGAACAGCAATCATGAAGAACTAGCATGGCAGTCAGTCCTGCTGGGAATTTGCTATGTTAATAGCGGGCTAGGTTAGTCTCACATCTTGATCAGGGCAAAAGCAGAAGAGGGGAAATTACTTTAGCTTTGCAAGGTGATGCTACTTCATATAGTAACTTTTTTCTTACATGGAGATATTCTGTATGGCCAGTGCATGTACACATGTAATATGAAGGGCTTTTCTCTGTGTACACATTTGGGTAGCCAAGTTTTCGTACGTGCTGCTCCGTGGATTTATTTATGTTCTGACCCTTCCCAGCAAAGAAAACACTCCTATTATCCTTGAAATAATACAGTCAATGTGATTATCTCTGTGAAGGAAAAAAGATAATGTTTAAAGCAGTCCTGAATACATAACAGTGATGAATGAGAAGGCAGCTAGATTTATAAACAAGTGCGTTGTATACATGCCCCCAATTTGATTGTTTGGTTACATTCATGTGACTTGGTCCTTTTTAAAAATACTTTTGGATACAAATACCCAAGAGCAAGGTACATACGATAAGGCATTTGTTTTAGACTGGACATAACACATTACATTTAAATTGCTGCTTTCCTTGGTCAGATAACTGGAGGCAGAAACCTGATCATTTTGCCAACTTGCTTCTTCTAGTCAACAAAGAAAAATATCTGATTCACAAATATGTGCACTATTCAAATTTGACCAGGGCGACTACAGAAAAATATAGCAAACAGCCCTCAGGCCACAAAATCACATCTACACATTTTCAGTTGGTCTGAATGCAGTGGTTAGCTTAGATTGTGAGGGTAAAGGATGCACATTTAGAAGTGATTAAATCCGGAAGAAGGAATTTTAAAAAGGAAGGATTTTTTAAATTCTGGGCATTAGGGCTCAGACTAAATAAAGGCAGGTTTTGCACAGTGGTTGAGTCTTGCACTAGTATGTTTCTCACTAGCAAAAAAAAGTAAAAGTAAGAAACGTATCAAAGATAATGTTTCTTTTTTTTACGGAAAAATATGTACATTTGAAAAGTAAGTGCAAGTTCTTTCAAATGGAAGGAGAAAAAGGTGCTGTTTAATTATAGAATTCTCTTTTATACGTCCAACTATTCAGCTATACTGGCAACTTTGTGTTCTATCCCCTTCATGTTATTTGTATTCCTTTATAACATTTGCTAATGCTTACTCAAATATACTCTTCTAGGAAGGTAACTTTATATTTTCTTAAGGCTCTTACTTTTAGTCATTAAAATGACATAAATATTGCACTTTATTGCAGTAGAAGCAAATGTTGCATTCCTAGTGGTTGATCTAAAATATTAACATTTCCTAAGATTTTTTTAAAAATGCCCATGCAACTAAACATTTACTATAAATCACTATCATAAATGTTTTCCCCACTAAAGAAATATGAGGGAGGGGGGTGTTCAAAGATCTTAAATCAGAGAACAAGGAAGGAGAAAGCCTAAATACTAGCCATTTATACCACTGATGTAACATAAGCATAGTCAAAATAATGAAAGTTCATGAAGAAATCTCCTAAGAAAAGGTTTGGGACCCTGTTTATTGCACTAAATTCTGATAAAAAATAATTTCAGGAATTTTGGGAACTATTATCAAAAGGATGATTAAAATAAGGTTGATGTAATGTGATGAACTAACTGTGACAATGCCACTGAGATGGCATTGCAATACTACGCAATAGTCAGCATCACTTCTTGGAGCCTTCCCCAGCTGTTCATCGTGCTGGCAGAGGCTGCTTCGTTGTGGAAGCCCAATGCACCCTGAAGACATAAAATAGAGGAAGGCTGAGTTTCTGATCCTGTTCCCATGACATGATTAACCTCATCCATGTGCCAAGATATAGTCACCACCATGTTGCTTGTGTGCAAGCAACAGTCAAGGATGGATCGGTCCATGGGATGGGAGCCAATGTTTTAAATCGGGCCCCTGTTGAGAGGGTCAGAAGACTATTATTTTCTGCTTTTCCTTTTTTTCACCTTGCATCAGAGTGAAAAAAAAAATTAGAGAAGGGTGTTTTTATCCATTTCCTACCTGTGCTTTTCCCGCCCCCTGCTGTGCAGTCACAAGAGGGTGGAAACCAAATCAGCCATATAGATGGAATGTCTAGGGGAAAAAAACCTTCACAGGCCTCTCTAGAATTTCATCCTACCCTAGGCAAGATCAATGTTAAGCCCATGGCCAGCGGCAACATGGCTAACCAGAGGGATTTAATTTATTCTTTGCAAGCTTGTTTATGGCTAGTTCTAAGTCCCTTGTGTCTGGTTGCTATCTCAGTTAACCCATAAGTTAACCCTGTTGGCCAGAAAAGTGTCATGGGGAAAGGGCCATTAGTAACCCCCTCCTCTACTTGTTTCCAGTGATGCACATCTTGGGGAATAGGGCTCCTGCGCACCCTAACAACCTCATGACTCCTGAAGCCTGGCAACAGAAGACTGGTAAAAAGTGGGATGTGATCTGGAATGTGAAAGCTACATAGTACTCTGTCATATGGAAGTAGAGCAGTGGCAGATCCAGCTGTGCAACAGTAATGGTGTTCTAATAGTACAGGTGGGATTTTGCAATAAATGATCTGGCCAATTTCTCTTACCCAGAATGTGGCTGCAACAGCATTGCCAAATAGTAAGAGTTTGAGCTCAATTATCTAATCCAGCCTCCCACAACCCAGTACCTTCCATGCATGCTGGATTACAGCTTTCTTCCATCCCAGACAGCATACTTTGGCCGTGATTAAAGTTACACATCAGTTCATGTGGACGGTACCAGACTGAAGCAACCTAAGCTCTGGAGGTTTGGGAAACCTGTTTTGGGAGTAATCTTGAAGCAATTATTCAGCTACAGTTGCCATTAAAGTATAAGCTTCATAAATCTCTTCGACTGATGATTTTGGAAGAAATGAAGTTAATGCCACGCTCATTAGGGAGTATAATAATTTAGAATGCTAACAATTTGGGGGTGAGGTGGGGTGGGGGAATTGGAGATTTCTTCCTACAAGTGGCTGCTGCAGTTTAATTACATATATTCAAGGTATTTTAAGATAACTTCCAAACAACCAGCGACCCTATAAAAAAAAAAACATAAGTATTGTGTCAGCAAGTAAGCTACGCATGCATAGGAATGTTATAAACATTTTTTTCTGTAAACCAAATAGTGCAATATACATAGGGGGTTTCAAGGAATGAGAGTATTATGATGCTATGAGCAATTTAATGCCTTGGGTTTAACCAGTTTCCTTTTGTATTTGTTTGTCATAGTAATGCTTAATGTAATTGGGCAGCTTTATTTAGCACTTTGACCACTGAATTATTTCTGGAAAGTTAATTATGCATTGTTTCTGTTTAAGAGGAAAAAAGAATTTGAGGTGTTTTTATTTTTTTAAGAAAAAATATACAGTATTTATCAAAGCCCTTGCATACCCAAGAATTGGTTTGCTGTTTGACGCTAAAACTAGGAATGCTCACTAATATACCTTTTGCTTGTTAAAAAAAACTTAATGTTTGTACCAACAGTTCACTTTGTACCTGTTTTCCCCCACTATGCACTCCTTAAAATAGGCTGGCTTCTTGTTTTCAATTGGTTAGATTCTCAGCACCTTTCTTGCTTTCCCTTTTTCTTTTAACTTGCTGTATCATATTCAAATATCACACTGTCAAGGTTTGTGTACATTAATGGGAATTTGTAATGTATAAAGCTTTTTTTGCATTATAAGGCTGTACAGGGTCATTTTGACAGTACTTAGTATATTTCTCTGCATCTTACGTTGCATTGCCAATTTCTAGTGTATCCAGTTTGGAAGTATATATACTCAAATTAAAGCAAAGTTGTCTATACTCTGCCACCAGCTTTGTCTTTCTTTCAGCATTGTTTTATTATTCACATGTATTGAGACTTGTTCTAAAGTCCATAATAAAGTTGTACTTATACTTGAAACTCCTTAGTTCAGATCAAAGTAGATTAGTAAAGGCTGTTGCTGTCTTGCTCTGTTATTTTTTAATTTTATGCACAATTTAATCTATAAAGTCCTGTTGTTTGAATGTCACTGGGCAGCAGAGATCTGAGGGGGTCAGAATGGAGCTATAGATTATGTTATAACTAAATGACCAATGTTGCATGCTGGTACCTCTTGGCACCTGTCCACCAAGCTCTATTCTCCACCTGAATATATAATAAGGTTTCGTTAGTATTTTTTAAATTAAAAGGTATAATATAATATATGGGAAGCTATCATGAAAGAAAGTGCCAAACTCCAAACAACCTTTATTTCCAAAAAAAATTGACCCTATATAGACCCTGATGCATTCTTAGAAAATAGAAATAATACTAGTGTTTTACTAGAAAAAAGACTCACCTGCCCAAGAGAACAGGATGGTAGGGAACAAACTTACGAGACCGCCTTCTGCCACCGATAGCCTCCCATTGTCCAGTACGCTTCCACAGAGAGGGACTCCTCAGGGTGCCGTCGGCTAAGCAGTGTCGGCTGATGACCTCCAGGGGGAGGGTCTTCTCTGTGGGGGCCCCTACTCTCTGGAACAAGCTCCCCCCGGAGATTCGGAGGATTTCCGACCTTCGCACCTTTCACCGCACCCTCAAAACACTACTATTTCATCAAGCAGGGCTAGCCTGAATGTCATTTTATGGGGCATTGATTTTAGTTGTGGCTAAATCTATTTAATTCTTTTAATTGATTTTTAACTTTTGTATTGTGGGGTTTTATTTTGGCTGTATTTTCCCTGAGTCCTTTGGGAGAAGGGAGGTATAAAAGTTCAATAAACTAACCAACTAACTAACAAACCAGTTTGCCCTATGGTGAAGGTAAATGGTATGATTGACTACTCCCATAATGTCTGTCATTGGCTGGGAATGTTACTAGCAAATATCCCAAATCAAAATGTGTCTAAAAGAAACTCTGAATTTAGGATCACCCGACTTTTCACATTATACATATTATTTTTGGTTTAGGTCATTTAATTTAGGATGCAATCCTGTGAGTATATTCCTTAAAAATATGACTGGAAGACTTATTTCTGTAAACCTATGAGTATATAATACAGATACTGTAGAATCTCCTTTTCTTTCTTGGGTTTCCATGAAATAGGGGGTGTAGTGAATGCTCTTCTCCAAGAGTTTAGGTCTTGCAACGATAAATTGAACATTGGCTTTATCTTGCTATACACGGAACAAGCAGTTGGAAAAATCAAACACCAACTACCCATTCAGGAGGTGGCTTTCCCCCTCCTAGGAGAGTTTCCCGAAAAGAAGAAGACAGCTTTTATTTATTCTTTCAGGTTTTCATCTTTTCTGAAGCTGCTGAGAGTTGTAGTTCAACATAACCTGATGACTAGAAGTTCCTCTCTCCTGATCTGAATCATACAAGATTATATTTTTCTGGGATATTTTTGCTAAGAGATTCCATCGGTAGAATAAAAGCAGCAAGAATAAATGAGCATTCTTGTGTGGTGCCTTGCTAGATAATTATTTTATTTTATTTTTTTTGGAAAATCAACTCTATTAACCCTAATTGTAGCTGTCAAGATTTGGTACATAGGGAAAGATGGTTTTAATGATTCATATCCTTTTTTCTGTTAGTTCAGATTTAAAAACAAAACCCTGATGAAATCTGTTGAAGGCATTATGTATATCTAACACTGTAAGGCCAAGGGATCTGTCATTAACCCTGCAGTAATAGATAACACCGAGAATGAGTCTGATGTAATCTGAGAATTATACTTTATTGGATATTAACTCTAGCAGTTCAAACAGCTGAGGTAATTTTAAAGTCTGATTTGCCTACATGATTTCCATGAACTATGGAGGCATTGCTGGCTTATAAACACTTGAGATTCTGGAGACCTGACAAAGGTGGGTGGCGAATTCTGTCTAGCTTGCTGATGGATACTTGACTGTAGAATGTTACTACACCATTCTTATTTCATACATATATGGGGTAGGGGAGGATGTCACTAAAACTACAGTGCCTGCTCTAGGGACTGTTAAAGTTTTGCATCTATTTGTGGTGCTTCCTTCCTAGAATATTACGGTTTCTAAAAGTGTATTGATCCTGTCAATGGAATCAATGTCTACTTTGTCTAAATATGCATCCCTAGGGTTCTTCAGCCTGGTAGCATGAAAATGCTGCTATGCAGTGCAGGAGCCAACAGAAAACTCTTGCTAGCTTACTGAAAGGGGTGACCACACACTTCCCAAAGCAATTATGCCTTAGCTAGGAAGTAGAATAGGAGTGGAATGGGAAGTGCCTTCTTTGGCACCAATAGCTGGCAACCGAGGACATGGAGTGTCCATGGAGACTGGAGTGTTCATTCTGTGGGATTAGGAGTTTGGCACCAAAGGAGCTATTCCCTCTCATTTCTCTCCTGCCTTCTGCCCTCTGTTCCCTGCTTCTCATGCCAACCGTGGCTAGAGAGGGAGTGGGAAAATGTGACTGCTTCCCCCCTTTTCTCTCCACCTCTTTTCTTTACACAGGAAGAGAAAAAAGTAAAGTGGGTTTTAATGGTTTTTAACAGTTTGTATTGCTTGTATAATCTTTCTTGATGGCAATAGCTGGCCTCATCTCCATGCAAAACTAAAGCATAGGGTTGATGCTAAACACTTTTAAGGGAAAACAAAGCAGTGAGAGAGTTTTTGCATGCTGACAAGAGCTCTGAATTGCACACGATAACAGGAAGTAGACAATTGAACAACTACCCTTGCATTAATTTCTTTTTGGAACTTAAAACAATACACTGGGGCCAATAAATCTTAAATATTTGTCCCCTTTTATTCCTTTACTTCTAACTTATCTCTGCCATCATTATCATGCAGATTTTTTTTCTCATTTGTGCAATCCATCTAACTTTGTAAATACAGTTTGGAACCTGTTTTGCATTTGAGCAACACGGGGATTATACAGTAAGAGATTTATACTTGCAAGAACCCATGCAATATATGAAGCTCCCTTCTGAATATTTATCTTGTCTCTCATGAAATCAGGAGTTGCACATACTTCAACCTCACTTATGGGTAAGTGGATTTTTGCTTGCTTTTATGAGATGCATCTCTCACAAGTCCTCTTTTATTTAAGAACCCTAGGCTGTCCTGAATTCTGCATAGTAATATTGCAGATAATTCTGTAATTCTGTTACCCTTCTGTTATTTTTATTTTTAGAGAATTTTCTAAAAACCGTATCTTTCAGGGTTTCAAGGTAGAATGGCCTTTTCATTTTTAAATTCAGATTTTAGAAAAATAAAATTTGCACTTCTCAAGTTGACTTTTAACCCAATGATTCATCCTCCAAAGGAATTTATCATGGGAGTTTTTACAGGAATTCTGTACATTGGAGTTTTTACAGGGTTACTGTACATTGGAGATTGACAACCTGTGGTCCTGCAAAGGTAGCCTGAACTGCACTCCCAACAGCTGAACCAGCGTGCAAAGTGTAAAGGAATGTGAAGAATTGCAGTTCAGCAACACCTAGAAGACCACAATTTAACTACTCTTGCTCTGCTTGCTATGAAAGTGATTCAGAAAGTGAGTTTTGGACACAGTATTTCCCTGCTGTTCGTTACAATCGGTCTGGTGGAAGGGATCTTGGAAAAAAAAGCTGCTGTTATTTTAAGGAACATGCCAATTAAAGTTAACATGGCTAGCAGTGATTTTTTTAAAAAATCAGACTCAACATAAAAGCCTGTGAAAAGTTAGTGATTTAACAATAGAAGAAATGGGCTGAAGCAAGGTCTAAAGTGCTGCTCCCAAATTCTTTTCCAAGTCCTCGACTTATGACCACAATTGAGCCCAGAATTTATGTTGCTAAGTGAGAAATTTGTTAAAGTGAGTTTTCCCCCATTGGACAACTTCTTGCCAAATTTGTTAAGTGAATCCACTGCAGTTGTTAAATTAATAACACAGCTGTTAAGTGAATTTGGTCTCCCCGTTGATTTTGCTTGTCAGAAAGTCACAGAAGATAATCACATGACCCCTGGATACGGCAACCGTTATAAATATGAGCCAATTTGCAAGCATACAAATACAAATCAGGTGACCATGGGGATGCTGCAATGGTCATAAGTGTGAAAAATGGTCATAAGTCACCTTTTTCTGTGCCATTGTAACTTTGAACAATCACTAAATGAACTGCTATAAGTCAAGGACTACCTGTATTTGAAGCCCTTACTTAATACTCTCTAGACGCCAGTTTCTCTTCTATTGATTTCCTTCCTCACACCCCACTTACCCTATTCTTTGCTTCTTCAATCAATTCTTCCCCCTTCATCCCACATATGTACATATTTTGCATTTTACATCAATCGGTCTCAAGCAGTCACACTGAACATGATTATTCACTTTTTTTTAATGCCAGAAAGGGCATTTAACTGCAAAAAGGAATTTCTTTAACCGAAGTATTCATAGAGAAAATCATCGTTGAGGCCAAGTGACAAATGTGAGGACAGATCTTTACTCTTCATTATTTAAACAAAGACACGCAACAAAAATATTTAATCCTTATTTTCCTTAATCTGCACTAGATTGCTGAATGTTATATTTGTAATAGAAATCAGATAAATTTATACTTTTAATTTCTTTGTTCAATCAGGCAACAAGATAGTAGCGGCAAGTAGCTTTTCTTTATTTCACATTACTTAAAATGAACCTTTGACACGTTTTATTTCTGTAACCAAACCATATGGGGTACAAGAGGGATTGTGGAGATAGACTGGGCCTTCTTACCCCCACGTATGCATCTTCATCCAGGTTGGAGGGTTCACCATGTAATGTCATGTATTTCTGTTCTCCTTGACTAATGAAAGAGAGTTTGGCCGTCCTGTATACCTGTGAAAAGTAAAGCTTCTGGAACCACCTACACATTTGGAGGATACAGGCCAGGGGTGAAATGCTACCGGTTCAGACCGGTTCTCTCAAACCAGTAGTAAAAATGCTACCGGTTCAGGCAAACTGGTATTTCCGATGATCAGCTGGGTGAAGATCAGCTGTGACACGCAATTTATATTAGGTAGAATCGTCGGATTTCCTGCTTTCTAGCTAATCTAAATCACGTGGCACAACGGATTCTCCCTCCTTGCTGTTCTACTTACCTTTGCAGACTTGGAAGGCTTAAAAATGTTCCTTTTTTAGTGCTTCGTGTGTATGCCTCAGACCCGCATGTGCGCAAAGCACACGCTTGGTAGCAGACTCACAGAACCGGTAACGGAGCCTTGGTGGCACAGTGGAAGAGCCTTGGTGGCGCAGTGGACTAAGTGCTCTTAAATTAGCATTTAAGCTGCCAGCTGCCTGCAATTACTGCGAGTTCAATTCTCACCAGGCTCAAGGTTGACTCAGCCTCCCATCCTTTCTAAGGTCAGTAAAATGAGGACCCGGTTTGTGGGGGCAATAAGCTGACTTTGTATAAAATATACAAAAGTATGAAGGCTATTGCT
>JANHZT010004731.1:31667-48188 GCA_032468215.1 Stegonotus admiraltiensis | reverse complement strand
CAGTCACATTACCCCCCCCCCACCAAGCCATGCCCACAGAACCGGTAGTAACAAATTTTACATTTCACCACTGGAAAAGCTCATCCCCATCCACCTATGGTATGGCCACATCTAATCTACATAGCTAATCTGATCAGTATGGCCGTAAGTCTAGCTGATCCTGATGAAAGTTTGACCTGTTTGAATAAACTATTATTTCTCATAAACAAGACACAAATCAAAATGAAACAGTAAATTGATTGAAATCTGGGTATGTTATATTCATTAGGTTTTGCTGTTTTGGATTAAATGTGACAAGTCCTAATAGCTTCAGCCAGCATATCCAGCGGAAATGACTCCAGGAATTGTAGTTCATGAATTTCTGAAGAACTACAATATCTCCACAATTTGCCTACCCAGTGTGCATAAACACTTGATTCTGTGTGTGCGTGTGTGTATATGCATTGCTTATATATGATCACACAGAACACCTATACCCCCTACTGGCTGAAAAGGTTAGAAAAACTGTTGTTTAAACTAGGAAACATGATAAAAGTCATAAATGAACTTAAATTCACACTGCTTTTTAACACGCAGTACTATTATATCATAAAGTTGCTCAGTGTTGTTCTTTTTTTACATCCTGTATCTTCAATCGTTGCTTTTTATTATTATAACATACTAGGCCCTATTGGACCAAAAGCAACCTACCCTTTAACAAAAAGTTAAATGTTTTAATTTAGAACATACATTCTCAATGTGTGTTTTCTGGATCTAAGTATTCATATAGATAAAACATATCATTTAAAGATCTACTTGTAAACATCCAACAATAAATATTTGAAAATAAAAAAACAAAATGCCCATATTGGTGGTGAGGGGGGAAAAATACTCTAGGCAATACCTATATGGGTGAGATCCCAATTCAGACATCATAAGGTAGTGTGTAAACTTTTGAGTCTTCAAAAACACTTTATAAAGCAAGATAAAATAAATACAGTCTGCGTTTAAATTATATCTGCCCTTAGAATTTGGGGCAGATTACAGAGAAGAAAAATGGGTTTTATTAAGGTTCTAGAGCAGGGAATGTCAAAACTGCTCGCATAATCGGCCATATCATGACGTATCGCAATGTTTTTTGCCTTTGCGGAGCACAGGGTGGGCGTGGCCTGTGTGCCAGTTTGACAGGCCTGTTCTTGAGTGTACCAAGAACTCTTCAAAAGAAAAAAGAAGCAAAGATTTGCTGATGCCTACCACATTTGATATCTCCAGAAATGGAGGACCAACCATTATCATTTAAAGTTACAACAGCACTGAAAAAAGTGATTTATGACCATTTTCACACGACGGTTGCAGCATCCCCATGGTCACATGATCAAAATTCAGATGCTTGGCAACTGATTTATATTTATGATGGTTGGAGTGTCCTGGGATCACCTTTTGCGACCTTCTGACAAGCCAAGTTAATAGGGAAGCCGGGTTCACTTAACAACCGAGTTACTAACTTAACAACTGCAAGAAAGGTCTTAAGGTGGGGCAAAACTCACTTAACAAATGTCTCATTCACCAACAGAAATTTTGGACTCAATTGTGGTCGTAAATCGAGGATTACCTGTATTTTTTTTTTGACCTCCCATTAAACCTTAGGAAATTTTATGCGGGGGGGAAAAGGGAACATAACCCAAAATCACCCAATGAGCATCACAGATGGAGGGTACCATAAATTATAAGGTTATGAGCTCTCCTGTTCCAAAAAACACTAGTAATTTCATTTGTGTTTTCAAATATTGCATTTTCATGGATATACTATGCAACACCAAGTATTCAATAATTTTTGTTTCTTACCTGGGTTTCCATTTCCATCATCCTTTGTTTGATTTCTTTTAACTCTGCTTGAGTTTCTGCTTCTCGGAGTCTGACTGTCATTAGCTCATCTTGAAGTTCATTTACAGTATTTTTTTTAGGTGGGTCTTTCCATCTTCCAGAAGTGCGAATGAGATGACGCTAAAAAACATGTCTATATCTTAATATACTTCCATAGATTTTATTTATTCTGCAGTGCAATATTTTCTCCATATTTGCTGCTGTGCTCAAGAGTTATTTTTCAAATTTTACATTTCAGCAATAGAATAATACAAGCTAATATAGGACTTTAATTTCATTCACAGTTGTTCCCACCATACTATATTCAACAGCAGTTCCTTCTGAGAAAACATGTTTTGGATTAGGCTGCTTTTACCTAGGAGGTTTAAAACAATATCAGCTCTAAGAAAAAAAATATATAAACTCTTGTTTGCTAAAAGCAAGAGCTCAAAATGAATGTTGGGTTCTCCCAACCAAAACATAGGGTTCATTTACTGACTCGTTTGCTCTTTTGATGGACTCCACTATAAACAATTTATTGCCAAATTGATTTAGGGGCTTAGTGTTTATCTGCACAGAATTACCTGCCAGTGTTCTTCCAAATCTTTAACTTGCTGCCGAAGTTCTTTTAAACCCGTAAGAGCTTCTGCTTCTCTTAGTTTCACTGCAATCAATTCTTCTTGAAGTCTAGCAATATTATTCTCATCAGGCAAAGAGCTGTTCCTCTGCAAAAAATGACAAAAGACACAATATTGGCACAACATCTACCTCTTGCAGCTACAGGATAATTCACTAGCAGTTATGCTCTAACAATTCAGAATATACTGTAAAAACATCCCTCCTCCTCAAATAGGGTAACCTTTCTTTTTGGAAGGAGCATGTTATTTATTTCTTCACCATAGTGATTAAAGAACTGTAATGATGACAACATGAAAGTTCTAAAGAAGATAGTATCTCTTTGGCTGACCTTATTTGGGCTCAGAAGTATTGAGTGGGAGAACTCCAAGGATATAGGCTTAGGCTGGGAAGTTGAAAAGACAACCCAGAAGAAAGTAACACCAAGCCATTCCCACATTGAGTCATTGTAGCAAGGTGGTCACAGTGTTGAATCAGGAGACCTAGATCCTAGAGGAGACCTAGATGAGTCCACCCTCAGCCCCAAAAGCTGTCTGAGTGGCTTGAGCCAGTCATCTTCTCATCTCAGCACGATGCATTTTACAGACTTGTTGCTCTGGAGGAAAATAGGAGACAGCAGTATATACAATGCTATGAGCTCCTAAATGAAAGATGGAACATGAATCAAATAAATCAAGCAGGCAGGCAAGCAAGCTGCCAAGAAAACCATGTGGATCTTCCCATGAAGCCACCAGTAATGAAGGGTTGACTTCCAATTTGAAGGCGACTTTTATTTTTTTACTGTACTTTCTTTCAACTATTATCTTCCTGCATAGACAACAATTATGTCTGAACTATAGGGAAATGGCAGTTAACCAACACTCAAACAACATGATCACATCCAGTTCAGGATGCAATAAAAAAACATAAATTACAATACATTTTAGGTATTCAAAGTTGGCTTGACTGTTTTTATATATAGAAAAGAATAAAAAGAGACAAATCCTCGGCCTGCATTAAAATTTATAGCAAGGGTCAAAATTCTATACAAAGGATTCTCCATTTCTTGAGTGCTTAATAGAAGACTCATGTCATCTCCCCACAGTGGTACTGAAAATAATTGAATACACAGTAATGTGCCTAATGCTAAATATAATGCACAGATGGAAATATATAGATGAGATGGTCCTTCAATATCTTCAACTAAATCTAATTATGGACATCCAAACATTTCATGAACAAACAAATTTTAAAGTAATTAAAACTGACCCATATTTATCACGTACCTTAAATTCTATTCAATTTTCTATTCAATGGAAAATAAATTTTCCAAAGCACCAAAAGGCAAGACAAGAAACAATGGCTGGAAATTAATCAAGGAGAGAAGCAATCTAGAACTAAGGAGAAATTTCCTAATGGTGAGAGCAATCAACCAATGGAATAGCTTGCCTTCAGAAGTTGTAAGTGCTCCATCATCACTGAAGACTTTCATAAAGAGACTGGACAACCATTTGTTTGAAATGACAAGGTCTCCTGCTCGAACAGGGTGTTGGACTAGAAGACCTCCAAGGTCCCTTTCAATTCTATTATTCTGTTATGCAAAGTATGTAATGGTCAAAGGATTTGGAAAACTTTGATTCTACAGAGCGTTCATAGTTTGACTTACTTTTTCCATCTCAATAACCTTATCTTGCATTTCCTTCAGGGCACTGTGTGATTCGGCTTCACTTAGTTTTGCTTCGATCAACTCTCTTTGCAACTGCAGCACAAAGTCTTCACTGTGGTGGGAACTGCTCTTATGCTACAGAGCAAGTAAATCCAACATCGGTGTTAACAGAAGGAAAGGAGATATCTTAAAATGCAAAATCATGCACATAATAAAGCAGACTTTTTTAAAAGCTGTAATATTAGAAACAGTAAAGCTTTTTTCTCTAAAGTATTTCTCACCAGATCTACAGCATCACAACAAAGACAATGCTACTCCTTTCAAAACTTCAATATTATGTACACCTTCATTTTCTTTCCACTGTGATTTTTCCCTAACCCAAACATGTAAATTGATTGTTTCTAAAAGTTGAATGAATGCTGATCTAATTTTCTTAAGGTATAATTAAAAAAACTACTCAATCAAAATTATTAACATTTTGTGGTAGTGCTAAAGTTTTGTTCCACTTGACTAACAAACCACCCAGTTCTGAAGATACGCTAGAAATATTTTAAGACTAAAAGGTATGTTTACTTCTCCACTTAGCCACTAAGCCAGTGTTTTTCCAATTATAGGCAATCTGAGTCAGCTAGTCTGCAGCAATGACTAAGAGAGGACTCAATCTTTCATTTTTACACTGTTTATTATGAACAAAGCAGCTAGAGTCATTCCTTTCATTGCTGAAAATAAGGTACAGAGATCTACCCACAGCGATCAAGAGTTGGTTAACAGATTTGAATCTGTGCCATTATCAAATGTCATTGAGAGTCTATCAAGGAAATATGTGGCCATTGCCAAACAGCACTATGCACCCCATTACCACCACTGCATTAAGGATTTCATCTCTGAGTGCAATTATAGCCAACAAATCACAATAGCATCAAATACACTCTCACATCCTGTTTGTCTTTATCCAAATGTCAACAGTATTTAACACATTGGCTTAACTGGTTGCAACTATGCAACTGCACAATGGATAATTGACCCTCTTTTCGACAAGATTTTGTCATTGTAATTTATTGCAAATATCATTCCTATCCTCTGGGCAGCTTACATCTTATAACAGCGTTCCCCCAAACTTTCTGGACTGGCAGACCAGCGGCGGTGGGGTGGAGGGGATGGTTTCGTGAGCATGCCGCTTTCACAAATGCAGATGTGCATGCACATGCACACAAATGCGCGTTTGCCCACCACTTGTGCTGCCTGGTTCCAAACAGGCTGCAGCCTGGCACCGGGCCACGGACTGGGGGTTGGGGACCCCGTCTTATAAAACATAATACAAGTCATTAAATTACAAGGAGTTTTAAATACTGGTCAAGTGTATGATGACAATTTCCTAATAGGCAAAAATCTGTGATTCATCAACCTGGGAAAGAAGATATACATTATGGCATATACTTAAACCTGGAAAACTAAGACTCGCTTCTCTAAAAATTTAAACTTTCTAAATGAAATAAGGAAGGGAAGAGATAATGTCCCGAAGCCTCCAAAATGGTGTATTGACTTTCTGAAACATTTTATGCACATAGAGAGCAAAGCTTCTTAACTTATGAACTATGGATTCCATAAGACTTTACAGAAGTCTCTGAACCACCACAATTTCAATTTCTTATTCAAACCAAAAAGGAATGAGCAGTTCCTCAATGAAATTTATTTTGGGGCACAATTAAAGTTTTTAACTGTGCAATCTAAATTTATTTCAAGGTTTTAAGGAATTGGCCATTGATTTGTGCATGAAAAATGAGAGGGTATATTTGTAATGATTATATTTATATTCTGCCTAGGGAAAGAAAATCCACTTCCGGTGCTATAAAATTAACCATATTAGGTATTTTGTGTACTTATGCACACTTTTCTGCAGCAGAAGGTCCCAGCTTTTAAAACATTCTCAAAGATTAGGAACCATTTGTAACAAATACATGTTTTCAAAATATTGTTACAAACATTAGGTTTAAATGAGGCCCAAGTATTGTTTTTGAGAGCAACTCATTTAAATTCAGTTGAATTATCTGAACTTTATGTCTAGTTATTCTCAACTGAATAATATTTATTTGGAACACAATCAAAAATGTTAATTTTTTTTGACAAAACAGAGTCCTCCTTCAAAGGCATTTGATTTAAAGCAAGGGTTTCAAACTCACGTCGTCATCACGTGATGTATCAGGATTTTTTCCCCTTCGGTAACGGGAGGTGGGCGTGACCAGCATGTGACGCATCTGGCCAGCGAGCCGTGAGTTTGACACCCCTGATTTAAAGCAACCAAGGTATAAAAGGGACTTTAAAAAAGCCATTCAGTATGGAATATTTTTTTTAAAAAAATCCACAATTAATTACAAATACTTCCAGAACATCCAACATTATTTTTTATATTACCTTAGCCTTTTTTAGGCAGCAATACAGCATATAACATTTAAATACACTTAGTTAGAATGCTACTGATACAAAATTCTAAATGAGGCCATAAGGTAAGGAACCAATCTAAAATATAAAACACTCAGAAAAACAACCTTGCTTTTAAACAATACACAATGACAGTGGACAGGCTCTGGATATTATTCATTATAAAGTTTTCACTGAAAGGAAATTTTAGGTCACTGTACTTGAACTGAATATGTGCAGGCAGCATCTGATTTAAAAATAGGGAATGCTTTATATAGCATTCAGTTCCTTCCTGTGGCATCTATCCATTACTTCTCACCACATTCTTCATGGCTACCAAGTCAATGCTAAAATCTTTCTGTACCCTTTTTTAATTACCTCAGCTGAAATGAATTTGTAATCCACTTATCTATCCAAACATTCTAAGATTCTATATTCTTGTCCAAGGCTATTGAATTCAATGATTTATGCCTGATGGCTGTCTGACAATTCCTAGAATCTATATACATACCAAGCAATTTGGAATTTTTTTAAGGTAATACAAATCAATTGGAACTAGAATGTAGCACAAAGCACAGATGCTGTATCGGGATCTGGAAAACATCACAACTACCAAAATGCGAATTCAGAAGAAAAAATTGTTTTGCGTATATTAGACACCTCAAAGAAGTGGAATACTATTTCATATGATATGAATTTAGTCTTTTTATTGCTACAATTTGGGCTGAATCACCAGGGTTGTTCATATGAGATTGGACTAATCCTGTTGTATAAGCATATGCTCTCCTTGGTTATATTTCCAGAATTTAGAATTTATCAATGCATTAACTTTCAGCTGAGGGAAGAGGAACTGTGATGATAAATCTACACCTCATTAAAATAATGGACTGTTGACATATACTGTTCAACATTAAAATAAGCATTTTTTCCATTAAAGGGGCAAAAATAAGATTATAAAATATTCAGAAAATTGACATATGAAGAATTTAAGCTTAAATAAAGTTTTACCAAAAGAACAATTATATTGAAAACTTTAGACATTTATGTTTTAACAGAACCTATTAGTTGTGTTAGAGTATTCCAGTAGCCATTCCCTCTCAACTGATATTATAACAGGTCAGAAAGTTATGTAATAAAGATTAAAAATTAACCTAAATTAACCCAAAAAATGCTTGCTTATACTTTTTTTAAAAAAGTTTCTAATGCTGCTATTTATATTATTGATCAGAATGTAATTCTTATTTTAAAATAAAGCAATTTCGTTGAACAATAAAATGAACTATTGATTTTGCAGTGCAAGAATCACCGTAGCAGGATTAATGATTAATGTAAGAGAGTCTACTACAATCTAAGAATTCTGAAAGTGCTTACAAACAAAACTTTATTATTGGAAATAACTTCTGAAAAGCCGTCTTCTATACTTGCAAAGCTATAATTGTCTCAAGAAAGCTGTATTTTCTTTGTGAGTCCTATCCCATTACAACACACTATGTTTCTAAGTTGTCACCAGTAGATAGTAACAATAGCTTTAATGTTACATTCCATCCTCACCTGCTACAATTTGTAATCATAGGTTGGAAGACAAGAAGCATGGCAGAGAGCTAATCTCCACAATCTTTTTTTCACACATGAACTAATCAAGAACAAGAATCTCTTTCTTTCACACTGAGTTAATCATCCATCTGTTCCACAGAATCCTTAAGATTCCCATCAAGTCTTGTACTTCTGCTTTCTTTGTTATTAGTTCTGCTAGAACCTAACCATGGTAAAGCAGGGGTGAAATGCTCCTGGTTCAGACCGGCTCCGGCGAGTAGGTAGCAATGGCGGTGGGCAGTTCGGAGAACCGGTAGCAAAAATCCCTGCCTCTGCTCCCCCATGCCCAGCTGAGCCGTGTGATCATCAGAGTCTGTTTTTTTTCTTTTAAAGGGCTCTGACAATCCAAGCTCTGACAATCCAAGCTCTGACGATCCCAGCTGAGTTGCCTGCCGATCAGGCAACTCAGCTTAGATCGTCAGAGCCATTTGAAAGAAAAAAAGATTTTTCTTTTAAATGGCTCTGACAATCCAAGCTCTGGCGATTCCAGCTGAGTTGCCTAAAAAAAAAAAATTGGCCATGCCCACCCAGTCACATTACCACCCCCCCCACCAAGCCACGCTCACAGAACCGGTAGTAACAAATTTTAGATTTCACCACTGTAGTAAAGGTATTCTTGCCTTGTGGAAATGTTATTTTTCCTTCTGCTTCCATAACCCCACACTATTATTATTACTTAACCCAACCTTATCAACAGAAGTAACAGGCTGTAAGGTATTTCTCAGTTATCAATTATTTGCTAATGAACAAATAAAACAGGTTTCAAAGTTATTTTCTAAAGCTGAAACTAATTCTAGTTTGTAAAAATCATCTTCCAATGTTTTTCAAACAGTACAGACCAAATAAAACTTTCTCTATATGGGTAGTCCTCTATTGATGACCATAATTGAGTCCAGGATCTATGTTGCTAAATGAGAAATTTGTTAAGTGAGTTTTGTCCCATTTTATAACTTTTCTTGCCGTATTTGTTAAGTGAATCACTGCGGTTGTTAAATTAGTAACACGGTTGTTAAGTAAATCTGTCTTTCTCATTAACTTTGCTTGTATCACAAAAGGTGATCATCTGACCCTGGGACACTGCAACCGTCATAAATGTGAATCAGTTGCCAAGTATCCAAATGTGAATCATGTGACCATGAGGATGCTGTAATGGTGTCAAAAATGGTCATAAGTCACTTTCTTCAGTGCAGTTGTAACTTCTAACGGTCATTAACCAAACTGTTGTAAGTTGAGGACTACTTGTATTCAGATACAAAACAACATTTTTGTTTTCGTGAAACTTATTTGATCCAAATTTGCATATGGAATATAACTAACGCAGTTTTAAAAACTTCTACAATTGAGAAGTTTTCTAACTTTTAACTTTATCCAAATAGGTGCCCTCCAAATGGGTCAGGACAGGCTCCCAAAATTGCTAGCTGGAAAACTGCAGTCTATCATATTTGGAGGGCATTAAGTTGATAACAGCTAATAGTTTTTAATGGTAACTATGGCACATTACATTGACAACTTAATGATGCATAGTAAAATGCTTTTATCATCCCCTCCTAAGTGCTTTTTAAATTTCACAAAAATTTGTCAAATTATATATCTAGCCACATAACACTGTGTGAGTAGAAATAAAAAGAAATGTAGGCATCCTGTAATTCGGAGGCCCCCAACTTTCTGGGTACCAGGGACCGGTTCCGTGGAGAGAGATTTTTCTGCAGGTTGGAGGGGGTGTGGTTTTGCATGCTGCCTGCATCCCGCGGATAGGGTTTCACTTGTTTCCGCGGCCCAGTTTCTGGCATGCTGTGGCCTGGTTCCAGTCTACCAACTGGAGGTTGGGGGCCTCTGCTGTAAATAGTCATTTGCTTGTATATGCCAGATGCAATCATAAGGAAATATATTAGGAAGTTGGCTCATTAAAATCAATAGGTTTTGCTTTGGAGTAAATTAGATTCATACGGCATTCTTCATTCATTTTTTGTTTCCTTTTATCAATGAAGATTCAACCATATTCAGTGCATTTGGAAGAACAGAATAGAACAGAACAGAAACAAGCCATGATGAATACAAATAAGCACAAGTAAAGGAAGAAGACCAGAGATCGAGGTGCTATCAGCCTTACCCATTGCTGCTGTTGCTGGAGCTCTCTGATGGTATTCTCAGCTTGCTCTAGTTTAGTAATGGCCTCATCACTCTGTTGTTTGATGGTGGCCAACTCCCGTTTTGTAAGATAGTTTTCCTCAGCTTCCTGGGCCCTCGTCACTTGTCCCTTAGGACATAATTTTCTTTTTAAAGCAATTGGAAGATCGATCCGGGGAAGACCGAGAGTTTTACATATTTATTCTGCCGTATGGTTAAGATCTTGCAAATCGTCAAGTAAGTGTTAACAGCCAATACATCAATTTAGTAAAGTAAAGCAGTTTAGTAACTGCACCACCTTAAAATGTTTAGTATCCTTAAGCAAGGTCAGCTGTGTACCTGCATTCAGTTGAACTCTGTTCATGCATTTATTACTTCATTTGTGCATGCACACGTCTGTTACCAGTTCATAGTAATCTATGGAATTAGTGGCAAAAGATGAGAGCCCACCAATGATTAAGAATCCTGGATGTTATTAGAAGTAACATGCAGGCATGTGCTTAAATATTATCTGATATGGCACAATTGCTCAATTAATTACAGTAAACATTTCATATGAAAATGCATGTAGTTATCCATGCGCTAAAAATAGAAAGCTAAGTGCTTGTTTGGTAGCAGAAAAAATAATTAGCGTGAAATACTAAAGTAGTATACCTGTATCAATCTATCTGCCAAGGAAGCACTTTCCTACAAAAAGGGGAAAAAATTCAGACAGAAATAAGAGAAAGGAGAAACAAAGCAACAGAGTAAAAACAGAGAATTATGCTCAAATTTTACCTACTTTCCCAATACAATAAAGTTAAAGCATGCATTGTCCCAATAGTTAAATCTTTCAGTAGCATAGGCTACCGGTAATTGATTTTGAAAAATAACATTTCATATTTTTACATTTTTCTTTAAAGTTCAATAGTTCCT
Source organism: Stegonotus admiraltiensis (assembly GCA_032468215.1). Lineage (NCBI taxonomy): Eukaryota > Metazoa > Chordata > Lepidosauria > Squamata > Colubridae > Stegonotus > Stegonotus admiraltiensis. The sequence goes on along the minus strand of JANHZT010004731.1, from coordinate 37,012 downwards.
TGCTTAAAGAATTCTCCAGTTACGTGTAGAATGTATTTGATCAAAGTGTTACAAACTGAAAGGAAGCATAATCTGAGCATATTTTAAAAGTTTGGCTACCCAAGAAAGGCAGAACTACTTGTGCTAAACAGGATTTAAGGAATAAGAGTTCAGTAATGAAAAAGTCAAGTAAGAAGATCCGAAGTATACAAATAAAATATGACTAATTTTAGCAAAACCTGGCTAATTTATCATTTGCAATGATAAATTTACAATGATAAATTGATACCATTTACAATGATAAATTGAAGAGAACTTTCAGAATAATTCAGAAATATTCTGTCATTTTTCAATCCAGAAACATCCACCTTAACCACAAATGTATCAGACATTTCCACCTATAAATACAGCAACTCAGAACAAAATAAATCAGCAGATCCACATGCAAAATTTGCTTTAAGGAGCAAAAGACACAGCTAAATGAAAATGTGTTTGTACTAGCAGATTAGATTAAGTAAACTTCTTGGTACGTACAGATTAGGGAAAATTTATACTGTAGACAATATATTCAAGATGATTTGAGATTTTAATCCTTTTCTAAAGTGATATGATTTAGGAAGGCAATTTCCATCCTACTTTGTGAGATCCAAGACAGAAACTTTTAGTAACAAGTAATATTTCCTCAGAACATACTAAGGACAGCTCTCATTATGGGGAATAGCCATATCCTAGGGAAGAAGAACAAAGTTTTGGGATCAAGAACTTTTATGGCTCTTTTATTTTTTGAAATCTTTTTTTTTAAAAAAAGCTGTGATTAAATATTGGAAAAAAGGAATCCTATCTATTCCCATCTTTCAGAGAAGGAAGGATGGGTTATATTTCATGCTATGAGTGGCAACAAGCTTTCTATAGCTGAGGAGGGATGATGTCATATTGAAAAACACCAAGATACATTAAAATATTCGAAGAAAGGTACTAGCTAATCGTTCAAGAACACTTCCTGAATCATAGCCCTTCCCAGGGATATTGACTTACCTAAGCTAAGCATAGCATGATCTATCCTAGAAGATGGGCACCTATATTTACTAGGCTCTCGTTACTTTTTAAGCTTTCCTAAAATGGAGCCGGGTCTCTAAAAAGCTTGTAAGAATATAGCATGACATAATTTATATATATGATGGAAAAAAGGGAATATTAACCCTTAGATCCTTTGGGTGAAACTTTGTAAGAGCCAGGGGTGGGATTCTACCGGTTTGGACTGATTGGGGTGAACCGGTAGCTCCGATGATCAGCTGGGAGCGAATCAGTTCGCTCTGACAATCAGCTGGGCCCGCCCGCCCTTGCGCTTTACTTACCTATATCTTTGCAGCTGATTAGCACGGCTGAGTGGATTGCCACACCTCAGCTGCTTTAATTCCCTAGCACAAATGTAGAAGGTGATTTTTCGTTCAATTGTGCATGTGCATAAAGCGTGCGATCACTGAACAGGTTGTTAAACCGGTAGGATCCCACCACTGGTAAGAGCCAACAGATTTTCCAAATCTGAGGCCATTTAGAAACATGCCAAATAAAAGACATTCAAGAACATTTCAAGATGAAAGGCTGACCCTCTGATTATTCTATAAATTCTATCTACTGCTAGATTTTTTTGAATATATTTTAGGAGCTGGGAGCAAGATTTGATTAGACTGAATTAGATATTTCCATCATATATTTAATCTGATAACTACAATTTTTTTGGATATTACAGAAAACCTGAAGAACAGATGTGTGAAAAGCACTTCATGCTACTTTAAAAACCATAGTGAGCAATATCTTTGTCTTATTTGGGCTAAAGGAGACAAAAATAATAAACATCCACTGCTTGTAAGAAACTGGATTCCCACTACCTAGGCACAGAACAGAAAATTCAGATAGATTGTCTAATTCTTGCAGTTATTGCTGCCTCTACTAATAAGAACAAAATAAAATTCTGCCCCAAAAGTAAACATTTCAAAAGTAGTGATAGCATTATAAAAGCAGCAACACTGAAGAAACAGAATATTTTTGACAATTTCCTTATGCTTCAGATTTTCTGCTGTTCTTGATATGAGTACCAGGCCAATATGAACTATTAATCATAGCTTTCACCCCTGGGAAAAGTTCAGCCTATTTTCACAATCCCAAGGAAAGTAGGGTTTTTCAGATTGCCCTCTCATTGGTAAATATTTCACACCACAAGTATATTTGCAGTACCTTCTGCAGGTTAAAATAAGGGGATTGAAATGGAACAAATACCTGGCATGACACAACCCAATCATGTACCTTTTAATCCATATTTTCTAACAATGATGCATCAAGAGTTTAAATGATATATACAACACTTCATTTTTAAAAATAAACTGTTATCGTTGCTATCCTTCACCTCACTGAGTGTTACATAATTATGCTAGGTCCAGTTATTTCTGTTCAAATACATTTTCATCTTCACCATGCAACTGCCTGACACAGTTTTTTTCCTTCATTAAGAACTTGATTCTGACACTATTACTTGCACTCTTCTCTCTCCCTCCCCCCTTCTGAAAATTAATGAAACAGGCTGATTTTTGGAACATACTTGATCTTCTAACTGTCAAGGGGGAAAAAAAACCATGGCTCATATAAAAGGATCCAATTTTCTAAAACGATTACATGTCATTCTTTATATGACTAAAGTACATCTAGGAATTAAAGGATGAGGTAAAATGGGAGACAGTTACTTGATCTTATTAGAAATTACTGATATTTAGACAGACACATAATTAATTTGGAATTTGAAAGAAACTCCATTCTTCATAGCTCTTCAAAGGATAAAGATAGCTATTCTGTTCTTAAAAATCTGGAAGTGAGTATATTTGCAGCAGTATGAGGGGGAAATGAAGCTCTTTGTTTGATCTAAGCAAAAACTCAAGCAAAGATTTATTGAACAATTGACAAACGATGTAATTCACCTGTGTTTTATTTTCTGTGATAAGCTCGGAACAAAAACAAAATTTCTAAAAGTAATTCAAGTTTGAAAAAATGGACAACAGCTAGACAGGTTGTCATATTTTCTCAGTTAATTGTAAGTACCAAAGAAATAGAAAATTTAGGTGGAAGAACTATTACACAAATGCAAAGAATTCTTTTCTTAATGCACAGTAGAAAACGACTTGGCTTCCTGAAGACTTCCTGAAGATGCCAACTTTTGACTGTTGTCCATTGTAAATATACTTTAATTCCCTTCTCCCAGTGAATCCATGATACCCACACTTATGTTTTCATACAAAATGGCAACTACGTGTATACTTTAAAAAATCAAATCTTATTATGAAAGCCCATCAATATAAAGAACAGGAATAATACCACATTATTAATTTTCATGCAGCTACTCTGTTATTAATAAAACGTTTAGGACTAACGTAATTCAGGCTTCAGTTTCTTGGACACTTACTTTTTCCAGCGTTTCAATTCTCTGTTTTAAGAGTCTGTTTTCTGTTCTCAATCTCTGAAAATCAAGCAAAACTGTAAAGAACATTATCTGAAATATTTATCAAAAATTTCTATCTTCTGGAACTGAAGGACGTTAATTTTTTTAAAAAAGAATATGGGTTGCTCTGTAGACTGCAAGGGTTATAACAGCTGTTAAACTCAAAGCTAGACGCTTCTCAGTATTTCCTCAAAGGGGAAAACAGACTCCTGATATATCACATACCTTTGCTCCTTTCTAATGGTGCAAAGTTATAACATTTTGTAAGCCTCCCAGTGTCGCTTCAAACAACAAGATGGGCGGCGTATAAATTTAATAAACAAACAAATAAACAAACAAATAAATATGCAAGCTGATATTTCAGTGATCATCAGGGAAATTACAACTTAATTCAGAATTGCTCACAGCTAGATTTTAAATATGGTACACAAAACCAACACTATGGATGCTGCTTGCTTTCTCATTAAAATATATTCAGATGTGCATGTATTAAATTTAAATGTTAAACTTTCTAGTACATTAAACTCAGGCATATAGTAGAAAGATATCTTGCTTTTGCTATAGTCCTTGTTTATTCATTTATGGCAACTGCATTCACCTTTATACCAAAGGTCTTAAAACAATGGATTCTTGATTTTTCCTTTTACATCACATGTCACACAATATTAGTCTCAGTGCTCTTCTGGCAGAAGAGAATTTTGAACTAATTCAAAATGAAATCCAATATTCCAACCAATGTATAAAACACTGATTCTCAAAGCTACTTCTGAATTAGCATAATTCTATTAACTTCTGTATTTCCTGTTACATTCATCAAAAAAACCCCACCCTACAACAGGATCCTAAACATGGGTATATTAAAAATATAAGAAGAATAAAAATAAATGAAATAAACCCCACAAACATAACTTCATATGTTTTGTAATAATAATAATCCTGTCCAATCTGATTTTTTTTATTACAGAAGTGAAATTCCTTTTACCTTGCTCAAATAATTAACTACTTACCTTAATTTCAACTTGTTCTTCCATTTCCTTTGTTTTTATACTAGTATATTCTTTTTCTAGCCTAAAGAATATTGGAAGACATGATAATCTCTTTTTAATAATATGTAACTGCACTTACTACTACTAATTATTGTTCATATTAATTTGTATGGGACATCAGTGGCTATGGGAAGGCAGGGGTGTGAAAGAAAAGAAGGTGAGATAATGGGTAGGCCAGAAGAATAGGCCCTATAGAGAGAAAATGGAGGTGCCTACATTTTCTATCTAAGGATGAGAATAAACTCTCTGTTATATGTCTGGCAAATAAACAGACTTTCTAGAAACTTCTATATAATAAAATTCACATACTTATGTAGAAAGTGAATGTCATAATTCAATGATTCACCTCTTTGTAATAATAGCATGGTGGCATTTTTAAAGAAAAGAAATACTTACTTTTTCATCTTTTTTGCATTATATTTGATTTGGTAAGCCAGTTGGATTAATTTGTCTGGTCCACCATCAAATTGATGTGGAACAACCTTTTGAAAGTGCTGGAAAGAAAATGAAAGCATAGAGTTAGAAATGAGAAATATGGATTTATACCCCCTGTGTCAAGTAATGCAATCAATGGCATGTTTAGGTTACCTGCAACATCCCTTCCATGTCAAGTTGCACTAATTCTGCTTGATTCATCTGAAGCAGTGCCACGCCAACCCGAAACACAATCTCTAAACCCTGTGAATAATATCATTATTTTCTTCCAAACACGTATTTGTAATGCTTATTATTTAAGAATTTTTAAAATAGCCTTACATTTATTTATTTATTGGTTCGATTTATATGCCGCCCTTCTCCAGAGACTCAGGGCGGCTTACAATGTGTTAAGCAAT